>OU896711.1:27720515-27746414 GCA_918026855.4 Phaedon cochleariae | reverse complement strand
TAACCAATTGTAAGTACAAGTTTTGTTGCCATATGGATCATTGATAGTGAATTGTATTTCGATTCACAGTTTTTTTATCAAATAGTCCACGATGATCTGGAATGATTTTTTTTTTCAGATGCCTAGCACCGATTTAACCACAGCTTTCGCAGCAGAAGAAGAAGACATTGAATCTCTCCCTAATCTGAGTGGGTTTTCTTGATAACTTGACGATAGCTATTTTTATACATTTCATAATTTGTATTTCAGGCATTGATGGGTCTATCAGCAATTTGAATGTGGATCAAGAAGACCTGGATATCAGCTTCAATAGTGGGCTTGGGCAGGCGTGTCAGCACCATTATTAGATATGCCCATACTTGAAGGATCACCATCCGGCCCTACCCCATCTACAAGTGCTGGTCCCGCAACTGAGGTATTCAAAAGGCCTTCGAAATACCTCAAGATGAGCCGAAATCAATTTGAGGCATCATCACGGTTGGAGGTTGGCGTCAAGGTCCGAGATCCCAATGATGGCAACAACGAAAATGGTGGTGTTTTGATGCGGAAAGGAGAGAAACTCTTTTTCGGCAAGAAGACTCTTTCACCTTCGTCTTCACCATCACTGACGCCGCTATCGTTGGATAAGCCTGAAATCGATTGCCGGAAACCTTCGCCTAAGAAGAAGTATTTGGGGATGAGAGGTAGGAGTCCATCAATTCTCCGAAAGTTTCTGAGAAATCGAGGCAAATCTAACCCCTACCGAATTGGCAATGCTGGCATGTGGTATAATGCCGGCAGAGATCATGCTGTATCAACCACATCGAAACAGCAGGAGCAGAAACAGGAGCAGGAGCAGGAGCAGGAGCAGGAGCAGGAGCAGGAGCAGGAGCAGGAGCAGGAGCAGGAGCAGGAGCAGGAGCAGGAGCAGGAGCAGGAGCAGGAGCAGGAGCAGGAGCAGGAGCAGGAGCAGGAGCAGGAGCAGGAGCAGGAGCAGGAGCAGGAGCAGGAGCAGGAGCAGGAGCAGGAGCAGGAGCAGGAGCAGGAGCAGGAGCAGGAGCAGGAGCAGGAGCAGGAGCAGGAGCAGGAGCAGGAGCAGGAGCAGGAGCAGGAGCAGGAGCAGGAGCAGGAGCAGGAGCAGGAGCAGGAGCAGGAGCAGGAGCAGGAGCAGGAGCAGGAGCAGGAGCAGGAGCAGGAGCAGGAGCAGGAGCAGGAGCAGGAGCAGGAGCAGGAGCAGGAGCAGGAGCAGGAGCAGGAGCAGGAGCAGGAGCAGGAGCAGGAGCAGGAGCAGGAGCAGGAGCAGGAGCAGGAGCAGGAGCAGGAGCAGGAGCAGGAGCAGGAGCAGGAGCAGGAGCAGGAGCAGGAGCAGGAGCAGGAGCAGGAGCAGGAGCAGGAGCAGGAGCAGGAGCAGGAGCAGGAGCAGGAGCAGGAGCAGGAGCAGGAGCAGGAGCAGGAGCAGGAGCAGGAGCAGGAGCAGGAGCAGGAGCAGGAGCAGGAGCAGGAGCAGGAGCAGGAGCAGGAGCAGGAGCAGGAGCAGGAGCAGGAGCAGGAGCAGGAGCAGGAGCAGGAGCAGGAGCAGGAGCAGGAGCAGGAGCAGGAGCAGGAGCAGGAGCAGGAGCAGGAGCAGGAGCAGGAGCAGGAGCAGGAGCAGGAGCAGGAGCAGGAGCAGGAGCAGGAGCAGGAGCAGGAGCAGGAGCAGGAGCAGGAGCAGGAGCAGGAGCAGGAGCAGGAGCAGGAGCAGGAGCAGGAGCAGGAGCAGGAGCAGGAGCAGGAGCAGGAGCAGGAGCAGGAGCAGGAGCAGGAGCAGGAGCAGGAGCAGGAGCAGGAGCAGGAGCAGGAGCAGGAGCAGGAGCAGGAGCAGGAGCAGGAGCAGGAGCAGGAGCAGGAGCAGGAGCAGGAGCAGGAGCAGGAGCAGGAGCAGGAGCAGGAGCAGGAGCAGGAGCAGGAGCAGGAGCAGGAGCAGGAGCAGGAGCAGGAGCAGGAGCAGGAGCAGGAGCAGGAGCAGGAGCAGCCGGAGCGGGTCAGAATTATGAGCGTGGATATTATACGTCCGGCTGTCCAACTGCCGAATCTTCAATAGGCGTTCAACGGGCTTGCTGCTGCTGACAATAATGGTACCGATTGTAATGCTCCAATTCACGGGCGCATTCCATCGCCTCCAATAGTACCTATCGAAGCCATAAGACAATATGATGGTGAATTGAAGCAATGGTATAAGAACGTGAATGCACTGATCACAGATAGTGAAAGCAAAACCACTCGTTTATCATCAGAAAGAGATGACTTGCTTTCACGACTGGCTGAGATAGGTCGACAATTGGCGACAGAAGAACAATTTCGCCAAGTCTGTGAAGTGGAGAAGTCTCGCCTCGGGCATTTCAATCGGATGAATGAGGAATATTTGAAGCGAACTTAGATGTGTTTGTTTCATGTAAATATGTATTATATAAGTTGTATATTATAGTGTTGGTGTATAAATTGTATATGTGTGTAGAATTAGTAATGGACAATGATGTATTTATTGATTTGGATAATATATGAATAAATTCAATTGACGATTGATTTCTTACTACCTATCGCTACCCTAATTCCCTCTCTACTCTCCCCCCTACTACTTTAACCATCTCCACTCATTGATTCCCCAGCGACTACGACCTCCTACTTTTTCTTCCCTACTCTTTCCCCTACTACTTCCATTACCCCCTCCGTCAACCGCTGCATATAAATACTTGCTTCCTTCTCGAGATAGTCAGTTCGAAATCAACTCTTGAAGATGAATAGCAACTACCAGCCCGACACCACCACCAACCACAACGGAGCCAGCTATCGACTTGCGGTTGGAAACTGGCGAGGAGAAGAAGATGATGGACCCTGCGATTCGTCCTCGGATGCTGTCCATCAACCATGGGAAGCACCCGCAGCTGATGGAACTTGCGATTCCTCCGGCGACGCTGCATTCGTATTCCTCTGGGTATTGGATGTCATCATCGGAGACGAAGACAGCGACAGCGATGGGGCCTCTGACTTCGATGATGACAAAAGCAGTAGCAGCATGGACCTCATGGGGGATGGAGATGACTCCGATTCCGATGCCACCCTCACCTTAGGAGGCATCGGAAGAGCGGAGAGCGACGTCGAGGAGGAGGAGGATGACCGTCCAGTAGCAAGGGGTGCTTACCTGGATCCATTCATCATGAAGGACATGGAGATGGACGCGTTCGACGGGCTCGAGATGGTGGAGATTCTCGAGGATGCCATCATCTTCGACTGATTTTTGTTTTTGTTTGTACATAGTCATTAGTCATATAGTTTTTTTGTATATATAGTCATGTAGTTTTATCAATAAATGTATTGAAAAATATCAGGTTCTCAATTTCTTGATGCATTTTTTCAATTCCACACATATATATACATGTTGGATGAGAAAAGTAATCAGTATATGAATGGAGTTCCAAGTGGTCACAACTACTTGAAGATGAAAGTATGGAAATAAGTTCAATCAAAAGACAAATTGTTGAAGAATTGCACAAGCCTGCAAGGCGTAATTTCAAAAGAAGAAGAACCATAATAAAAGGTTTTGCAGACTTGTGGCAGATAGATTCAGCCGAAATGCAGACGTATGCAAAACGAAATAAAGGATACCGATATATATTATTCGTTATTGACTGCTTTTCCAAATATCTATGGACAAAACCTATCAGAAGTAAAACCGATCAAGAAGTGACACAAGCTATGAAACATATATCGAGAGTGGCTGAGTATTCACCGAAAAACATGCAAAGCGATCTTGGAAAAGGATTCTATAATTCTCATTTCAGTAATCTGATGAAGGAATATGAAATAAACCATTATTCAACATATAGTACTATTGTTAAATATCGTCTGTGTGATATTAGTCTATATTTTCGGAATTATTGTCGGGTTTGTCTGGTCATAAAATAACTTTTACAATTCCTCTTTTTGTTTATTTTCAACAACTGACTTTCGTCACTAACTGGTCCAGAACATCATATTAACATTGATATAAAATATATAGAGTGTCCAAATACAGGGTCACTAACAGGGCGTTACATTCTCCCCCCATCGTGAAAGAAACGTTTGCATTTCTTCACATCTCTGTATCGATTCTGCATAACTTGTGTACAGGGCGTCGTAGAGTTCCATTTGCAGTCTTCACATCTACAACTCGTATCTTCTTGTCTGGACCAGGGAAAACTGCTTCTATTTTACCTAATTTCCAAGATTTTCGTGGTGCATTCTCATCCACGATTATGACTATGTCGTTCTGCTGTACCGGTTGACTATCTCGATTCCATTTGGAGTGTTTGTTGAGTGTTGGTAAGTACTCCTTCATCCATCTCTTCCAAAAGTAGTCAGCTAATTTCTGAGATCTCCTCCAGTGATTTCGTAAATCTCTTATCTCTCCAAATGCGTGGTTATCATTATTGTCTCCCAAGAGGAAATGATTAGGTGTCAAGGATTCTAGGTCATCTGGGTCCACAGATACTTTCGTCAATGGTCTAGAGTTCACAATATTTTTGCATTCTTCCAGAAAGGTTGAAAGTAGTTCATCTCGTAGTGTTTGTCCATTCATTATCACCTTGAAAGTGTTTTTTACAGTCCTTATCATGCGTTCCCACACTCCTGCCATATGAGGTGATCCCGGAGGTAGAAACTTCCATGTTATATTCAACTGCGTCATAGTCTCATTAATTTTCTTTTGATCCAATTCTTTAAGCGCTCTCTTCATTTCTTCTGCAGCACCTCTGAAGTTGGTTCCATTGTCCGAGTAGATCTCTTGAGGCTGTCCTCTTCGGGCAATCATTCGTCTTATCGCCATTATCGCCGAGTCTGTAGTCAACGAATATGCAACTTCTAGATGAATGGCTCTGATAGACAGGTGAAAAGTACTCCCCATCTCTTTTCTGTTCGGCGTCCAACGGTTACAAACAATGGTCCGAAGTAATCCATTCCAGTGTATGTGAATGGCTTGAAACTCGCTGATACTCTGCACGCTGGAAGCTGACCCATTATTGGTGACAAAGGTTTCGCTTTCATCACCCTGCATCTTTGGCATTTACGGAAAACTGTCTTCACAGCGGATCTTCCGTCTATCACCCAGTATTGTTTCCGTACTTCGTTCAGAACTGTCTCGATACCATGGTGACCACATTTTTCGTGTACGTTTTGCAAAACTAGATAGGTGAGTCTATGATTTGCTGGTAGTATCACAGGGTGTTTTGCAGAAATGTCCATTTCAGGGGATAGTGACGTCCGGCCGCTCAGAGCTATGAGACCGTCCTCGTTCAACATGGGCGAAAGCTTCTTCAGTCGACTATGATTAGCAATTGGTTTCTTTTTCTGTAGCAACTGCAATTCGTCTGTGAAGGTCTCTAGCTGACATTCTCTCAACAAAAGCTTCTTCGCATGGTCTAGCTCAGGAACCGACAAATCAGGCGGCAAATCTTGATTCAGCTTATGGTGTTTTTTCAAGAGTATTCTTCCAAATCTCATTATCCACGCTGTAGTTCGCAGTAGTCGTGACCATTTAGAGAATCTGGTGATGTTTGGTAACCCAATATTCTTTTCAAAACTCAAAGCCGTGAATTCTGCTTGTTCTTCTAGGTGACCAATAGATTTCTTCGGCCAAGTCGATTTGTCTTCGTATAGAAAGTCTGGTCCATTTAGTCAAGTCTTGAAATCCAGCGGATTCGACCCATCCTTGGAGTATGTCCTCGTAGCATTGTCTGCTGCATTCATCTTCGAGGGAATCCAGTGCCAGTCTGCAGTATTCGTGCTCTCTTGAATTTCCCCAATACGATGTGACTCAAATTGACCTAATTTACCAGCATCTCCTTTTATCCAATGTAAAACCGTTGTAGAGTCTGTCCACAGGTAAATTTCGTGTATCTTGAACTCCAAAGTTTCTAGAAGGATTTTGGCTATCCGACTTCCTAATAGAGCTGCTTGAAGTTCAAGACGTGGTATTGAAATCGACTTGGTTGATGCTACTCTGGCCTTGGCTAGAATGAGTCTTGCTTCTATGTCTGTCGAGGCTATTGTACGGAGGTATGCTGCTGCTGCATAGGCTTTTTTGCTGGCGTCACAAAATACATGCATCTTGATTCGTTCAGCGGTAGGAATGTTCACTGAATAGCATCTTGGAATGGTCAATCCAGCAACTACTGCTAGGTCTTTCATTAGGCAGGTCCAGGTCTCGTGAAGCTCTTCGTCGATGCTATCGTCCCAACCGATTCCTGATTTCCAAATATCTTGTAAAAGTATCCTCCCCCGGATAGTCAGGTTCACAATCAGTCCAAGAGGGTCAAATACAGACATTACCTGTTGAAGAATTTGTCTTTTTGTAGGTCTGACAGTTGAATTATAAATCTTCTTGAGGTCCAAATTCAGGTGGAAACAGAAATGGTCGATATTCGGATTCCATGAGAGACCTAGAACTCGCTGAACTGATTCAGACGAATTCAGATTCAGATCCTTACAGATGTCCTTGTCTAAGGAGAGTGCAGTCTTCACGTCTTCGGAATTGGAGATCCAATTGACCAACTCGAACCCTCCAAGTCTTTGTATCCGTCTAACTTCGGTTATCATCTGCAGAGCTTCTTCTATGGTATCGGTACAGTCTAGATAGTCATCGACATAATGTTTTTTTGTGATAGCTGTCAGAATTTCTTGTCGGTCGGTAAGTTGTTCTGCATTCAAGTTTTTGATGTACTGTGCTGAAGCTGGTGAACATGTCGCGCCGAAAGTCATCACTTGCATCTCGTAGGTGTCCACTGGCTTGTTCCGATCTCCATCCCTCCAGAGGAAACGCTGGGCTTTCTGGTCTTGAGGAATTATGCGCACCTGGTGGAACATCTCTCTGACATCGCTGCAGAAGGCAATCTTCCTCTGACGAAATTTCACCAACACGCTCACAAGTGACTGCAAAAGGTCTGGACCAGAAAGTAATTGATCATTCAGACTCGTACCAGACGATTTTGCAGCGGCATCAAACACGAGTCTCAGCTTATTCGGTTTGTTGGCATTTATAACGCCAAAATGTGGCAAATACCAGCATCGTGAATATTCCTCCTTTGCTTCTGCAGGTGTCAGTTTCCTGGCATATCCCTTCTGGACATAAGATGCAATTTTTTCGCAATACCTCTGTCGGAAGTTATCGTCCTTTTGCAACTGTTTCTCAACACAATACAATCGTCGTATCGCAACTGATTTGCTCTCTGGCAACACAGGATTGTCCTCTTTCCAAAGAAGTCCTCTTTCAAAACGTTCTCCTACTCGTCTGGCAGTATTTCGCATGATAGCAAGGGCTCTCGTATCTTCTTTGCTTGCTTTTCTTGCAGGCTGTACTCCAAACGACTCGGTTGTGAATGTTTGTTGCACAATATCGTGGAGAATATCGTCCGCTTTCCTGCAATCGCATATATGCAAACAATGAACGTTTTCTTCTTTGTTGACATTTCCAACACCTCCATGAAGTATCCATCCGAGACTGGTCTTTGTAGCAACGGGTGAATCTTCAGGGCCCTGTATCACTTTTCTGGCAACGGTCATTCTGATATTGTCTTGGCCTATCAGAATCATTGGACGATTTTTGATTTCGCTGAACGGAATTCCATCAAGGTGCTGATATCGCTTCCAGTCGACTTCTTTGATGATTTGGAGAGGTAGAGACAAATTTTCTACTGTTCTTACATTTCTCATCGGGAACCTTTTGGCATTTTGATGTATTCCAGATATTGCCACGTCTAGGCAGTGAGAGTTTTCATAACAAGACGTGAGGTTATTCGTCCATTGTATACGAAGTGATTGCGGTCTTTCTTCAAAACCAAGCTGATCTGCGATTGACTGGTCTACCAATGTTACAGTTGAGGCTTCATCACATAGTGCAACAGTTTCTATGGTGGAATTCGCTCCATAAACTTTGACGTTCACCATCCTGAGTAGTACATTTGCTGCACCTTGTCCCATCAGTAGAACATTTTCATTCACCAGGTCTTCAGTTTGTCTGGACTGGGTATTCTCTGATGATCTGGTTATCTGTCGAGTGTCTGCGGAAGTTGTCTGTTCAGGGTCTTTATGGAGTAACCTGTGATGCGATCGTCTGCAATTGTTGATGCCACATTGTCGTTTCAGTCTGCACTTCATCTTCTAATGGTAACTTTTCAAACAGGAAAAACACAATCTTAATTTAGTGACAGTTTCCCATCTGGTGTCAATGTCATCTTGTTTAATTTTCTGACATTCTTGTATACCATGTCCTGGAGTTGTACAGTATGTGCATACTTCTTCAGAATTTCGGTTGTCTGCTATAACCAAAGTTGTCTCTTGCTTTTTTTGATATCCAGTGAATGGTTTCGGTCTAAAGCTCTCAAATTTGCTACCTTTCGACGTGCTTGGAGTATTCACATAACAAGCTGCTGTCGCAATTTCACCAAAATCCACAGTGAAAAGTCTCCTAAGTCCGTCGTACCTCCCAAATCGGTCGTTCCATGTCTTCTCATAATTTCTTCCCCCCAACGAAGTTTCAGCATGTCAGGAAGTTTCTGAATCAGGTCTTGAAGTAGGAAAGGGTTCTGCAAATGTTCATTGAAGCCCAAAGATTTGATTGTAGCTACTAAACACGTAACATGGCTTGAGAATTTTATCAAACTATCAAAGTTTTGTTCTTTGATTGGTGGTACAGCTTTGACTCTGGTGATCAACCCTTCAATTATTAAGTCCGGGCGTCCGAAGCGCATTTCAAGGGTTTTCAACACTGAATTGATGTTTTCAGGTGATATCATCATTCCAGATACGGCTAGTTTTGCCTCACCTTTCAGACATTTTTGGAGCTTGATCATAATTTCTGCAGATGAGTATTCACATATCGTTGAAATTTTCCTAAGTTGCATAATGAAAGTTGGCCAGTCCTCAGGGTTGCCGTCGAAATAAGGAAAATCTCTCTCTAATACTTGTCTGGCAATGTATTTGTCTTGTCTTGGAGACTGAGCTACACTTTTTATTGCATTACTTATAGTATGGCAGAGTTTCTGAATGTCAGAAGATTTTTTGTCTGGAATCTCTTCTACTTGTTTGTCTTCTTGGGATGGCGATTCTGGTATGAATACAGAAGGCTTTTCTGTTGGGACTTGTTTGGAAACAGCTCTTGTATCACTTCGAAAACTGCTAACCGATCTTTGTGATTGATTTTCTCCCTCAGAAATTTCTGTCTCTCGCACGTCTTGTTCCAGTTCTAGAAGATGTAACTGATTTTCCAGTTTCTTCATTTCGATGGCTTGCTTTATTTTTGCCACTTCCAGTGCATGTCTTTTCCGTTGTAGTTCCACAATGCTTTTCGTAGAACGTCTGGATCCTGATGAATGAACCGAGGAAGTACCCTGAATGTATGGGCCCGCAATTAAGGGAATGTCTTGCCTGATACTATGCTGGGTGTCGTTACTATCCTCATTCACTTCGTTAGCTTCTGCGGTTCCGTTGAATATCATTGCTGAAGCTTTGTCACATTGAATCTCAGGAATCATTGACATGACATTGATGGATTTATTTTTTCCTGTTCCAAAATCATTCGGCCATGTATAGTGAGTGTCTAGTCTGGTATTGATACCCGCAGTCGATCTTCTTGGCTTATCTGACTTCTCATTGACTGTCGAAGTTTCAAAATTTTTCTCGTTCACCATTTTGGACTCACTGCTTTCCATGAACTTGTTCGTAATCTCGAAGGACCAATGTTAAATATCGTCTGTGTGATATTAGTCTATATTTTCGGAATTATTGTCGGGTTTGTCTGGTCATAAAATAACTTTTACAATTCCTCTTTTTGTTTATTTTTAACAACTGACTTTCGTCACTAACTGGTCCAGAACATCATATTAACATTGATATAAAATATATAGAGTGTCCAAATACAGGGTCACTAACAGGGCGTTACAACTATGAAGGCGGCGATTGTGGAACGAGTAATCAGAACAGTGAAAAATTGGATTTACCGAGAATTTTCTGCCAGAGGGGAATATAAGTGGTACGATATCTTACCGCACTTAACCAACTCGTACAATGATAAAAAACATAGGACAATTGGTATGAAGCCCTCTGAAGTAACTCCCACTACAATACTGAAAGCTTATAGTCACCCAAAAATAGCGCCGAAACCAAAATATAAAGTTGGTGAAGTTGTAAGAATAAGCAAATTCAAAGGTGTGTTCGAAAAATGTTATTCAGCAAATTTCTCCACGGAATCATTCACGATAACCAAAGTGAATATTACTAATCCGACAACTTACAATCTGGACGATATTGAAGGCAACCCAATCAAGGGTTGTTTTTATGAGATGGAATTGTTGAAAACTAAGAATCCAAAAGTGTACTTGGTGGAGAGAGTCTTGAAGAAAGACAAAAGTGGAAAGAACGTATATGTCGAATGGCTTGGATATCCTAAGGAGCACAATTCTCGGATTAAGAAATCCGCTATTACTTGAAGTGTGTATGTGTGTGTGTTTATTCTTTTTTTCAATAATAAATGATTCGAACATATTTGGTAATATCTATTCTTTTTTTTCTACCCTTTCACCAAACCCATGAAGAATGGAATCGAGAAATGTTTTCAAGTTGAAATATATATATTTGCTGTGTTGAAAAATATTCACATAATAAATAAACAAAAAAAAAAAAGTATAAAAAACGAAATCACTAGTCTTCATCGGAGCTACCATGCTCACGCACGAAATATGGCTCCACCGGCGGCATATTAAGACTTCCGCGGAACACCCGACGCTCATAAGGGAGGCACCAGCAAGCCTTGGAATGTTTGTTGGAATTCTCAAACATGTGGCCGAGTATTTCGCAAAAATATGCCCCATTCGAACAACCGTGGCAAACACCACTCCAACAATCATTTCGGTATTGGCTACAACTGATACATCGCTGGTACCGTAGCCGCCGCTCCATGCTACACTCCCTGCACACATTCCTACAAATCCCCATATTGGTGTTCCGCAACAGCTTGGTACATTTCATGCATTTCGCTCCGACAACGTTGGCCGCCGTAGAGGTCGATCGTGATGGTGGTTCCGGTGACGCCTGGCGATTGGCATTGATGCAGCGCTGACACACTCCAGTGCACGGGTTAATCTCGTTTGCAGCCCACCCAATGTCACAATTGTGACAGATTGTCAACTCGTCCACAACAGTAGGGTAAGCGACTGCCAGGGGTTTCGAATCCCATGATTTCGGGTACGTCATGATATTGGCGGTGGCGATATTGGTTGGAAATTCACTGCTGCTTCTACTTCTTCTTCTGTTTCTTCTTCGACTAACTCGTTGGTAGTTTGTGATACACTGTGGTGATAACGCTCGCATCCTCCTCTTTTCAATAGTCGGATTTTCACCCTCCTCCATTCGATAATCAAGTCCCACCCCACTTCCATTTGCAAAACGCATACGCACCACTAAAGCTAAGGGTTGGTGGAGGGTAGCGCCACCCACTCCCTACCTCTCTCCCAGTATGGTGGTGAGAGTTCTACGATTTTTTAGCACCGACCACTCCCTCACCTCGTTTCAATGACATTAAAGATGTGGAAATCCTATCAGAGCATTATTCGAAACAGTTTCTACAGTTCTGAACATTGTATCGATCGTATTAGTCACAGAAACGATGGCACTTGAATTCAACGTAATCTGCAAGAAGCTCCAAGAACTATCCCTCATTGACAAGAACGTTCTGGAAGCGGTGGTAAGTACATAACCCATACACTCATGTAGCGGCAATACATTATTCACCTTCTATCGCACCATTTACTAATTCGTGTCTTTTTTTTGTTTCAGAATCACGATGGTGTGGACGATGGTGTGAATGGAGGCGACGTCGAGCAGATAGACCTCGTCACCGATGAAGGGTTTGACGACGTGTGCGATGAGGGGGGCCAGCAGATTAGGTTCCAATCTAAGTGGATAGATTTGTCAGTTGCCAGGGCCCGCCATGAGCAGATGTTGTTCTGCACAACGATATCAATGGTCACAATCATGACGACGACGCAGGGGATGACAAATCTTTGCCATAGATGCTTCTCCATATATCTAAGGCAGCCTAATACTGTTGGAGCATATCAGCACACCTTATCGCATTCTACAACGAGGTTCGATGAGGCACCTAGGTCGTTCTCCTGTGCCGTATTTTCAGCCGATCTACACCAGATCCGCATGTCGGATGTGTGCCCCACATGCTGTAGCGTGAAAATCAGAACTTATCGTTTCTAGTTATTAGTTTAGCATAGTAAGTTCTTATTCGTAAGTATTCAAGTGTATAAATATATATTGATAATATGATTGACTGATGTTCAACTGATTGATGAGTATATGAAACATGTGAATAGGAGGAAAAAAAATTACCTACAGAATGAAATTAAATGAAAAAACATCCTTGAAACAGGGTTATGAGGAGTAGGTAGTTGAAAAAAAAAATGAAAAAAAAAATAATTTCAAAAATGGACTTAGAAGATTTTCCCCCCCTGCCTGTGATGTCATCGGTTGTACCCTCAGTTTCCACATCGTTAGCAGCATATTGGTATTTTTTATGATCGTTCGCTTATATTCGTATTTGCTTTGGTTTTACTGGGTAAAGACGCCCCCCTTCTCAAATGCTACTTCTACTTCCAATTTCAATAATCTTTCGGTAAAACCCTGGATTTTGTTGTTGTATTCCGACATTATTTCATCGATTTCTTTTGACATGGTGCCCATCTTCTCGATTGCTTCGTTGACCTTAGGCGCCATCATGAGAACCTTCTGGGTAATCTGAGGATAATCTTTGATGCGTATCTTCATATTATTCAGAGATTCCCTCATCTCAGACAAATGTTGGTTGAAGAACTCCAGTGTTACACTATCTCCACCACTCGCCGGATTACCGATATTTGTTAATCGTTTACCCTGCACATCATAATCTCCATTGCTATCAAGCTTGAATCCGATACCGGCCGCCCTTGTATAAAACTCATGGATTTGCTCCTTTTACGACCTTTATCGATAGTTTCATGAGACATCTCCTACCTGCGGCGGCTATATTGATACAAGCTAGACCATCGACAAGTAACGGACTTTATCAATCCTTAATATATCATGATGTTGAAGAATGCGAGATGGCGTTGTTTCACTGCATAAGAAAGCGTCAATCAAGTAGATTTTTTTCTAATACATCGCAATTGTGAGTCTCCAACAAAGTGGTGTATATTCTTTTATCTTGATCATCGATAGTTCTTGGCACATGTTTCATAAAGATCAAATCGTATAATCCAGTTGTTGCTGGAAACGCTACGCTTCTCTAATTACCGCGCCATAATTCGATTTGATCTGCAGGAAATCGGATTTCCATATCACCCATTTTCAATTCCCCTGTTTTGGAATCGATGTGAACGCCATATGTTGTATCATAATTTGAGTTATTTCCTTTCAAATTCCTCGAATGCTTCATTATTTCGCGCTGTGAGTCGCTCGCGGTTGTTCCATCTACAGAAGAATATACTGTAATATCACTGCTTGAAATTTGAGACGAAGATGTCGGTGGTGTTTCCAATAGAGTTGTATACTTAGGTCCCCCGTTATGAGGCAATGATGGTAGCGGTTGAAAGCTATTGCTGAAATTCCCAGACTCCCCATGTTTCTTGAATGGCTTCGTCGCTACAGCATTCGCCTCATTTATCGATATTGGTGTGGAATAATATGTCGGGTGTGCTATTGTCGACGTTGAAGGTTTGCTATAATTCTTCGGAGTAGCTGGTGGCATTAGATTTTGCTTGGCTACTGCCGCCTTTGCTGCCGCGGTGATAACCTTCAATGGTTTTGTCAGCGGCTCATAAGCTTTTTCTAACATCATTTGGTTACTGGTGAGTTCGCTCTTGAGACTTTTGAATTTATTTCTTACCGAATCGGTTGCTTCAACAAGTTGGCGTTCGAGATGTATTTTTGAAGCGATTTCACTACTAGGTGTGCTCATTGTGCTATCCAAAGGTTGAATGAAGTCCATGCAGTTGCTGTTTCAGGGGTATATGAAGCAGTCGAACCCTTTCCTATAACGGCCCTCATGAATTTCGTTATCCTTATCTATAACGAGAAACCCGTATCTATCTGTCCAACTTTGTGCACACATTTCTTGAAATTGTTTAAATGTCACATCTGGAGATACATGATCGAAATAAATGTGGTGTAGATTCATATCATCCTGCCTAAACATGATTATAAAGTTGGAATTATCGCGAATCAGCTGGTTTGGCACTCTCGAATACGTTTGTGCTAGATAAAAGCAATCCACATTTTTATGGCGCCCCATTGAGAAATATGATCTGATTACATCTTGTTTTTCATATATCACATCGTCGAATATGAAAATACTGTGCGATTTCGCATCTTCCGGTTCAACTATGTCCACATTATTACTATATGTATTAAACCCCAGTCCCTTTATCGGTTCCAATACTTTCCGCAAGTACTCATACTTGGGTTGATACAACGAATTTGAATAGAGATAAACATTGGCGAATCGTAAACCAATATCGTTGGTGAGGAGGGATATCATAACATTCGTTTTGCCGCAATTTGAAGGGCCGATAATGAGACTGCGTATAGTATTAGGTAGTAGGAATCCATGCCGACGTTAGGTAATTATACCATTTCCTAACCCTACTTTTTCATCGAAGTTGTCAACTCGCAATGTTTCTTGCTGCTGAACAATCTGCATTGTATGATGCTATATTATGAAGCTGAAGCGATACACATCGGCAAGCGATAACGGTGGGAAAAGTTTTCGAGGAAAGAGGACTGGCAGAGGATTTGTTAATACTTTAATTAATAAATTACCGGTCGAATTACATATTCCCGGCGGCTATCAGTATTGTGGTCCTGGAACAAAGTTACAGGAACGATTATCTCGAGGTGATCCAGCCATTAACCAATCAGATAGAGCATGCAAGGAACACGATATCGCATATTTCAAGCATCCGAACGATTTATCTGCAAGGCATTCTGCCGATAGAGAATTGGAAGAATCCGCGAGGAAACGTGTTAAATCAAAGGACGCATCTGCAGGAGAGAGGGCCGCATCTTGGCTTGTTACCAATATAATGAAGGGAAAGAGGCGTTTTGGTATGGGATGCAGCAGCGGAGTGAAGAAACGTCGAGTGTCGAGGAAGAAGAAGAATACTACCAAGAGTGGGAGAAAAATTGCTTTTGGGTCCGGCATAGTGCACAAAGTTCGCAACACACAGGTGGGAAAAAAGGGGACACTTGCCAAAAACTTGGCCAAGACTTCTTTTATGGCGATTGGAGCTGCTAGAAAATTCGTCAAGATGGCTGGTGGAAAGAATAATATCCGAACACCTCACATTATACCAATTCCTAAAGTTGAAGGAATTCTTCCACTCATACCCATTTTCGCGGGATTATCGGCATTGGGGAGTTTGGCTGCAGGTAGTGCTGGTATAGCTCGAGCTATTAATTCAGCTAAAGAGGGTAGAGAGCAACTCTCTGAAGCGAATCGTCATAATAAACATTTTTAGGCGATCGCTCTAGGAAAGATCGGTAAAGGAGTACATTTGAAGCCGTACCGAAAAGGACTGGGCATTTACTTGAAGCCGCAAAGTTAAAAAAACTAGCAGTGTTACCTCGAAGGGCGTTGACGGACATCGATTAATCACAATACATAGAGAAAATGGGTGTTCCAAACTTTCGAGGTATATTTATGAGAGATAATCTACCAAATTCTCCACCGCGCCACATAGAATCAGCCATCTGGATCTCGATGGTATTCGAGGTAAAGGGACACATTGGGTTGCTTATAAAATACGTGGTGGGGTAGTCGAATATTATGATAGTTATGGCGATTTGCCGCCACCCGAAGAGTTGGTGAAATATTTAAGGAGGGGATCAAAAGCTATCAAAATCGTATATAAGTATGACCGTCAACAGGATTACAACACAGTCTGGTGTGGTCATTTGCGCTAGAAATTTCTCTCGTCGAAGAGTGGAAACTACGTATTATAATATGGATAGAAAAAGCATCAAACAAATGGGGCACGCATTATTGGCTTACTCGAGATTACGATCTTTGCTGAAGATGAGTGAGAAACAGCTCGCTGATATGCCGAAAGAGGTTTCAATCGGATGCGCTTCACATGAGATAGCTCTAGTGTGGGATAAATTACCTGAACAATTACGCAACGATCAAGATGTATCGAAATATCGATTTGGTGAGGAGAACCACGAACACCGCCGCCAAGAGGATAGTGACCGTTCCAGTGCAGATGTCAATGATGGGCCGATACCAAGAAAAATATTATGCTGCTTCTGTCAAATAGAAGATGTAAATGTGGCAACTAACAATAAATTCGATATTAATGCTTCGTCGAACGAAAACAAGAACATTCTTCATTGTTGCAGGCAGCAATAAGGTTGATACTTCTTACTACTGCTGCTGTATACACTGAAGCTTGTTGATTGGTTTTTGCTGTATTTGCTTTTGCAATTGTAAAAAGTTATGTCGCAAACATTCACCATTTCTGGAGATCGCAGTATCCTGAGTGCAGATTTTTTTCCACCAATCGAACTCGATGTAAGGAATACTTACGGCTTGGGGTTACATGGTTTCTATTCATACAACTCTATACTCAATATAGATGAGACAAATAACAAATTAGGTATTTGGTTCGAAGAGGGAAGCGTTGTTCTTCAGATACCACCAGGCGCCTATGAGATAGATGAAATCAATAGAGCAATACAAATGAAGGCTATAGAGAGTTGGACTCCGCTAAATGGGCGAAATATTGATGATGTATTCTTCCTTCGAGCTAACAATAATACGCTCAAATGTGAACTCAAGTCCGAAATTATGTTAATTTTGAGTATTAACGATTCTATAGCCAAAGTCTTGGGCTTTGAACCGAAATATTACAAGACCAATGTGTAACATGAAAATTTACCTTTATCCAAACTCAATTATCAGAATGGTACAGTTTCTTCTTTTTGTGCTCAGACTTGAGTCAAGTATCATTCCATAGTAAACAGCTAGGCATATAGTTCACATTTTATTACAGGAATTTACAACATGTGAATTACATTACATAACAATTGTGGGTATTTCATCATGTTCTTGTACCTGTTGGGTCGGTTGGCTCACTGCTTATGTTTTTGGGAACATTGATGCCTGAAATTGAATTAAACATGTAGATTTTTACACAAAGTCACAGTCATAACTTACCTGAAGTCAGTCCCTGTATTCTTCAAACTGATGTGGTCATCTCCAAGCAATCCTTGAACTCCAGGAACAATCTGAAAAGAAAAACAAAAGATTAGGTGAAATCAAAAATAAAGTATTTGAGCTTCAACAAGCATTGTACTTACCAAGTGCGTCTTACAGATGTTAGGACTTTCTTTATTTTTCCCCAAATTCGTTTCTTTGGAAAGTTATTATCAAATTCGAATTTGTTTATTTATTTTCATTGGCTGTCAACATGATGAATTACAATTTGTCTAGAGTCAAATATCAAATTGTTTCATGTCAATGTCATAGGTCACAAGTCACGTGAGATTTGTTTCTTATTCGTCTTGAAGTCAGGTCGAAGTGAATACTAGGTGGAAAGTCATGTCATTAAAAAGGCGTGTGTCATATGTCAAGTGTCACCGAACCACGTGGGGTGAATCCTATTTTCTCATTGGCTAGAGGTTGGAAAGAATTGATGGCCTGTGATTGGCTTAGAGCTCAACTTGTGCTTACGCATGAGCGGCGTTGTTGCGCAGAAAGCATAGCTGGCTCTGATTGTTTTTTTTCAAATAGGTTTCACTATGATGTGATTTTGTTTTTTCGACGAGGAGAACTTTCTGGGAAGGGATCGTCCCTTTTCCGTTTGCTTGATCGACGCCATCATGTCAGCAAAAGGCGCATTTTCGATTTTGTCCTGCAAGGTGGTAAAACACCAATTTAAATTGTTTTTTGAGTGTGAAGCCGATCCCCCGTGGAGGGCGAGTCTTTTAAAAAACTGGTGGTATATTCTTGGCATGCCACAGGGTCAATTCCTATTATAGATCTGCCAGCTTCCACTTGGCCTCTTTTATCCTGGTAATGGCCGATGGTCACCAGCAAATATCGACCGCTGGTCACCAGAAGATACCGTCCGCTGCTCCCTGACTGCCAATGACTCCGTTAATATTGACCTGATCCCCGAAGTCTATCCTGACTGCTGTTTTGACGCCAAAGTGCCCCCAGAGTCCACGTGGTCTTTAGGGTCTATAGAACCCCCCAAGCCTGAGTACTCCCAGGTCAGAGAGAGAAGTACCCCCAGGAAACTGCAGGCAGTCTCTAGCCTCCAACACAGGCTGCTGAAGGCAGCACCTACTAGGAGACCTCTCTAAGTTGATGTGGCATCTCGAGAGTTCCTGGAGTTCTGAGGTGCTGGAGGTCACTCCACAGTAATGGGTGAGCTCCATCCAAAAAGGATTTTCTTTTTATTTTTGAAGTATTGATTCCACCAATAGTAGTGCCAATCACCTAATTTAGTTTTAAACTGATACATAAATAGGTACATGTGAATTGGGTTTTTTCTCATATATCTAGTCTCATCTAGCAATGATGTCAATTTTTAAAGTTGGTCTGGTTCAAGGTATAAATGACCATCAGGGTTGTAAGACACAACACTCCCTGTAAACCTATATGCAGCTGCACATGGTAAATGTTGAGTCCCCCTGAACATCTGAAATTAGTAGTCTTTGTCAGGTTGTAACGTGAACCTACTTGCATATTTTAACACCTTAGGGGTGATACCAATCTTCAGGAATTTAGAAGGTACCACATTTTTTAACTAAACCATCATTGAATAAACTAGTTGACTAAAATTCACTGTTTTGATTTCTTATTTTTCTCTACACCAAATTTAAGTGGCGCCCCTTTCAAAATATAAAAAAAAATGTTTAATTGCTAACATCTGACCAACCCACGTCCCAGCTCTCCAGACACATTGGCTGCCGTTATTTGACAACACCATCTTGCAGAGCTTGGTATTTATTTGTGGTAAATCTTTACTAAAATGCAAAAGGTAGTGACAAGATTTAGCGCCTAACGTGGGGCCAGTTTTTGAATTTTTTTGAAAGTAATTTTTATGTGAAAGGCACTATTGTTGAATTATTTCATATGTTCATATTTTTTATATCTGCATAACATTTTCTGGTACAATTGAGAATTTTTCAATTTTTGAGGGTCACTTTTGAGAGGTGAAATTTAGGTACTTTTCCATGTGTGAGCAGTGGATTTTCTGGTCCAACAGGGACAATAACTGGGTTTTGTTGAAGTATTGAACATACTTATTGAATTTTTCATGAAGGTAAATTGAAATGTTACATTTACTTTCTTTTTTGAGTATGGTATTGTGACCATCCTTATTTTTTTGCATAATTAGGTGATTTCAGCTTTCTTTGCAAGAGAAAATTACAGACTTTGCAGGATTTGACATACTGACATTGTAAGTTCTCAATAAGTTGAGTTTCTTTGCATTTATAGAATTTTTATAAGAAAAAATATTTTTTCACTTGTGTCAGCTGGCACTTATAAAATTTTTGAGAAAATTGAATTTCTGAAAAATTAGCACTATACAGGGTGATAGATGCTTGGTATGCAATATTTGATAAATATTTGCGGATTTCTTTCATGTTTGATGACACATGATATAGTTACTCGGTACGAATTATCTGATTGATATTTTCGGATTTTTTGATCATACTTGATACAAGCACTATACAGGGTGTATTTGTTATCAAATATTTTAAATACAATTTCAATACTTTCATGATTGAAGGAATCAAATCATATTGTACAGAGTGATAGTTCTCCGGTGGTAAAGCTATTCGGAAATATTTTTTGAAATATTTTTTGAAATATTTTTTGAAAAGTTTTTTGAAAAGATTTTTTTTTTGAAAAGGTTTCTTTGAAAAATTCTCCTGGACAATTTCGAACTCTTGAATTTTTGCAAATTTTGAAATTCTTGTAAATTTTGACAGTCACTTCCCAAAATGTCGGACAGTATGAAGGTGAAACATCTACTTATAGATGAAATAAATTATGAATTACGTATACGGGGTGTTGTTACTCAAAGGGACATGAATGATAAAAGAAAAGCTTTAGGAAGACTTATAAAAACCAATACGGTTCTGATTCCCGATCCTACATATACTTTTGCTTCTGAATGCACAGCAATTGAATACCTTTGATAGTATTAAAGCTGCGATTCCTGATTTTGAAGGATCAACTGAAGATTCTTTATACCTACGTTTAAGGTCTAGATTCATTCATATCATAGGGAGAATGAAGAGAATGCCAATTGATTCAGCAGTTGCTGCTGAGGTATTATTCAAAAATGAAGCTCTAGCAACAGCTTTAACTTTAGAGGCTGATCTTGATGAGCGAATCACAGAGCCTGTCGATCAATTGAATTCAAATGTAAATTTTTCTTCAACCTTTGCACAACAACCACCTGCCGTTATACAGGGTACTTCTAAAATAGCTTCCATCTATAAGTGGGACCTCAAGTTTGATGGAACTAAAAAAGGTTTAGGCGTCAAAGCTTTTCTTGAAAGAGTCACTGAGTTGTCTGAAGCAAGACATGTTACTAAAGTTCAACTGTTTGAGTCTGCAGTAGATTTATTTTCTGGCAAAGCATTGTTATGGCTGCGCCATATAAAGGATTCAGGTAATGTTCACGATTGGGACTCACTTGTTAAAAGATTAGAAACAGATTTCCTTGATAAGGATTATGATGAGGACTTATGGGAAACCATAAAGAATCGGAAACAGTCTGATGATGAATCAGTTGTTATTTTTGGAGCCATCATGGAATCTTTGTTTAACAGATTGAGTTCTCCTCCTGCAGTAGTAACTAGAGTTGAATGGGTGCGAAAAAATTTGAAACCGGAGTATATGTCTCGTTTAGCACTTAATGAATATAATACAGTTGATGGATTATTACATGATGCAAAAATTTTAGAATCCGTTTTGAAAGACACACAAGTTAAATCAATTTCCAAGAGACCTCAAGTAAATGTTTTAAATTTTGAAAGTGAACCTGGAACTTCAGGTAATTCCAGTAGTCAGGGTAGGTATAACAGATTTCAAAATAACAGAGGTGGAAATAGAAATTTTTATAGGAATTCAAATTACAGAAAAAAGAGTAGTAATAATTCAGGCAACCAAACTTCTACTGTGAATACTTCAGTTGCTAATGCTGGTGGAGCCAAAACTGTTGTTTGCTGGAATTGTAAAGGGCCTAACCACACTCTCGATGCTTGTACACTTAAAAGATCAAAATTTTGTTTTAAATGCGGCAACCCTGGAGTAATAAGCTCTGAGTGCACTAAGTGTTCGGGAAACGAACAGTAGGGGCAGTTTCCAGTGGCCGAACACCGCTCCGAAAATTTGAGGCCACAGTTCAGTTGAACCATCATAGATTATCTGGTGAACAGAAATCTCTTTTGAATTTTGTTAAGGATTATTTCCTGCATTTAAAAACTCTAGTAACTGCTCCCATTTTTACAAGAAAAGGCTTAGATAACCGACCTTATATAAATGTTAATATTTTTGATAATGCATTCATTGCACTTTTGGACTCTGGTGCCAATCATTCAAATCTAGGACGTGAGTTTCCAGATATCGAAAGTTTTTTTGAAATCTCGGTTAATATTTCACCTTATAAATTTGTCACGACTGCAGATGGTGCAAAACAACAAGTTTCTGGTATAGTTGAGTTACCGATCTGTATTGAAAATACTTGTAAATTATTTAGTTCCATCCCTAGATTGCTCAATCATTTTGGGTAGTGATTTTTGTAAGTCATTTGGTTTGACCTTGAATTTCAAGGATGAAACATGGGAGGTTCTTGGTAATAGCGACATCAACGTCGTCTCTATCGGATCTGTTGAAGTGGATGATGCTAGTACCAACAACCAAACGTTCACTTTTGAGAACTCACCACCTGAAGATATTCAGACAGTCGATAGTGTGATGGCTGAATTCAAGACACTTGCTGGTTTTGCAGGAAAGTTAGGGCGTACAAATAAAATGGTGTATACTATAGATACAGGAGTTGCTAGGGCGGTTAAACAACGTCAATACCTAATGTCGCCTTATATGTTGGAAAATTTAAACAAGGAACTTGATCATATGTTAGAGCTTAATATTGTGGAACCTTCTAGTAGTGAATGGTCATCCACACTGTTACTAGTTAAAGAGGCTAACGGCGAATTTAGATTTTGCTTTGATGGACGCAAGTTAAATTCTTTAACGAGAAAGGATAGCTATCCTCTACCTTATGTAGATCGTATTCTGTCTATGTTGAGAAATGCTCGTTTTATTTCATCAATTGACCTCAAGTCGGCATTTTGGCAGATTCCTCTCGACGATAGTTCGAAGGAAAAAACTGCTTTTTTCTTTTTCAATCCCAGGAAGGGAATTATTTCACTTTAACGTTTTGCCATTTGGCCTAGCAAATGCTGCCCAATGCCAACAAAGGTTGATGGATGCTGTATTCGGTCCAGAGTTGGAGCCACATGTATTTGTATACATAGATGATCTCATCATAATTTCGTCAACATTTGAAGAACATATTGAATTGCTAAAGGAAGTAGCTTGTCGTCTGCGAGACGCAAATTTAACCATTAACTTTGACAAATGTGTCTTTTTGAAACCTTTTTTGAAATACCTTGGGTATATAGTCGACAGTTTCGGTTTACGAACAAATCCCGACAAAGTTTCTGCTATTGTGAATTTTCCAACACCTAAGACCACAACTGAGATAAAAAGATTTGCTGGTATGTGCGGATGGTACCGCAGATTTATCCCAGAATTTTCAACTATTATGGCGCGATTAATTCTCTTCTTCATGACAAAAAGAAAGGTCAGAAAGTCACTTGGTCAGCAGACGCTGAAAAAGCATTTAAAGTAATTAAGGAAGCCTCAATATCTGCACCAATTTTATCCAGTCCAAATTTTAAATTGCCATTTTGCATACAGTGTGATGCCTCTGATGTTGGGTTAGGTTGTATACTTACTCAGACTCAGGATGGAGTTGAGAAAGTGATTGCTTTTGCTTCTAGGAGCCTCTCTCGGTGTGAAAGGAACTACACCACTACAGAGAAAGAGTGTCTCGCTTGTATTTTTGCTTGCGAAAAATTTAGACCTTACATTGAAGGAGTTAATTTTACCGTTATCACAGATCATGCTTCTTTGAAGTGGCTATTTAACATGAAAGACCCATCTGGTCGTCTAGCACGATGGAGTGTAAAATTAAGTCAATTTAAATTTGAAATATTTCATAGGAAAGGTAAATTAAATGTAGTACCTGATGCACTTTCTCGTAGTCCTGTGGATCCTGCGCCTGAAGAGCCATCCACTTCATGTCTTGTAGCTATGACTGATAATATTGATAATAATGTCTTAGATTTGGATTTAGACAACTTAGACAGTTTTTATGAAAAAATGCGTAGACAAATTTTAGAGTCTCCAAATTCTTTCCCTCAGTGGACAGTTAAACTGGGTTATGTACATAAATTTGCTCCTTCTAAAGTACCCATAGAGACTAATATTTCAGATTGGAAATTACTGGTACCTAAACCTCAGAGACGGAAAATTATTCATATAAATCATGACTTCTTCACAGCATCTCATGCTGGATATTCAAAAACAGTTGCTAGGGTTCAGGTTTACTAAGTATCCAGTAATATGTCCGCTAAGAAATGCTACGTCTCAAGCAATTTTAAAATTTCTTGAAAATGACGTTTTTTTGATTTATGGGGTTCCCCAACGTATCATCTGCGATAATGGCAGACAATTAATCAGTAATTCAATGAAAAAATTAGTTTCCGATTATGGATCAAAGATTTCTTATACTCCGTATTACCATCCCCAGGCAAATTTTGTTGAAAGATCTAATCGAACAATTTGCACAGCTATTAGAAGCTATATAGGGAATTCTCACAAAGAATGGGACAAAGAATTAGGAAAAATTCACCTTTATCCAAACTCAATTATCAGAATGGTACAGTTTCCTCTTTTTGTGCTCAGACTTGAGTCAAGTATCATTCCATAGTGAACAGCTAGGCATATAGTTCACATTTTATTACAGGAATTTACAAGATGTGAATCACATTACATAACAATTGTGGGTATTTCATCATGTTCTTGTACCTGTTGAGTCGGTTGGCTCACTGCTTATGTTTTTGGGAACATTGATGCCTAAAATTGAATTAAACATGTAGATTTTTACACAAAGTCACAGTCATAACTTACCTGAAGTCAGTCCCTGTATTCTTCAAACTGATGTGGTCATCTCCAGGCAATCCTTGAACTCCAGGAACAATCTGAAAAGAAGAACAAAAGATTAGGTGAAATCATAAAGAAAGTATTTGAGCTTCAAAAAGCATTGTACTTACCAAGTGAGTCTTACACAGGTGTTAGGACTTTCTTTATTCTTCCCCAAATTCGTTTCTTTGGGAAGTTTTTTTCAAATTCGAATTTGTTTATTTATTTTCATTGGCTGTCAACATGATAAATTACAATTTTTCTAAAGTCAAATATCGAATTGTTTCATGTCAATGTCATAGGTCACAAGTCACGTCAGATTTGTTTCTTCGTTCATTTTAGGGTTGCTCGTTTGCACTTAAGAATCAGTCTTAAAGTCGGGTCGAAGTGAATACTAGGTGGAAAGTCATGTCATTAAAAAGGCGTGTGTCATATGTCAAGTGTCACCGAACCACGTGGGGTAAATCCTATTTTCTCATTGGCTAGAGGTTGGAGAGAATTGATGGCCTGTGATTGGCTTAGAGCTCAACTTGTGCTTACGCATGAGCGGCGTTGTTGCGCAGGAAGCATAGCTGGCTCTGATTGTTTTTTTTTCAAAGAGGTTTCACTATGATGTGATTTTGTTTTTTCGACGAGGAGAACTTTCTGGGAAGGGATCGTCCCTTTTCCGTTTGCTTGATCGACGCCATCATGTCAGCGAAAAGCGCATTTTCGATTTTGCCCTGCAAGGTGGTAAAACATTAATTTAAATTGTTTTTTGGGTGTGAAGCCGATCCCCCGTGGAAGGTGAGTCTTTTAAAAAACTGGTGGTATATTCTTGGCATGCCACAGGGTCAATTTCTATTATAGATCTGCCGGCTTCCACTTGGCCTCTTTTATCCTGGTAATGGCCGATGGTCACCAGCAAATATCGACCGCTGGTCACCAGAAGATACCGTCCGCTGCTCCCTGACTGCCAATGACTCCGTTAATATTGACCTGATCCCCGAAGTCTATCCTGACTGCTGTTTCGACGCCGAAGTGCCCCCAGAGTCCACGTGGTCTTTAGGGTCTATAGAACCTCCCAATCCTGAGTACTCCCAGTCAGAGAGAGAAGTACCCCCAGGAAACTGCAGGCAGTCTCTGGCCTCCAACACGGGCTGCTGAAGGTAGCACCTACTAGGAGACCTCTCTAAGTTGATGTTCCTGGAGTTCCTGGAGTTCTGAGGTGCTGGAGGTCACTCCACAGTAATGGGTGAGCTCCATCCAAAAAGGATTTTCTTTTTATTTTTGAAGTATTGATTCCACCAATAGTAGTGCCAATCAACTAATTTAGTTTTAAACTGATACATAAAAAGGTACATGTGAATTGGGTTTTTTCTCATATATCTAGTCTCATCTAGCAATGCTGTCCATTCTTGAAGTTGGTCTGGTTCAAGGTATGAATGACCATCAGGGTTGTAAGACACAACACTCCCTGTAAACCTATATGCAGCTGCACATGGTAAATGTTGAGTCCCCCTGAACATCTGAAATTAAAAGTCTTTGTCAGGTTGTAACGTGAACCTACTTGCATATTTTAACACCTTAGGGGTGAT
>OU896711.1:27655915-27720015 GCA_918026855.4 Phaedon cochleariae | reverse complement strand
AGACTTTGATAATTCCATTTCTTATTTGAATACCTACTTATGAAAGACAAGGTTGATATTGCATGATTATTTGGATTTTTTTTACTTGTTATATCTCTTTATTATTTCATAATTGTATGTATAACATTATGTATATTATTCATGTATCCCTATTATGAACAACTATGTTTTTTGGGGTAATGAAGACAATCAATCAATATAAAGATATCGGCCGTTTGTGAAAAAATAAAATTGATGATTGCTCAGACGAACCGTCAGATCAGAAAACCGATGTCAAATAGTGTTTCGTGACCGCACATCCTACTTTTAGTTTATTAGTTTTAGTTTTAGTTCAATACTTATATATACATACATACAACATACATATTTTGATAATCTCCTTTTCGTCAATTTCTCATTATTGTCCGCGATCAATGCTGTGATTTTTAATTCTTGCTTTGCACGAAAAAAGAAGAAGAAGAAGAAGGCGAAACCAATCAACGCCAAACCTCAGTAGCAATAATATCGCCGTATGATAAACATCTGCTCGCAAACTAATTGTTTCCTCTTTATCTCTCTCGATCTCGTGACGCTGAAATAAAGTGACCATCTCTTTTGTAAGAAAGTGCACCGGCCGGTTGCAAAGACGTTTAAGTGTGGTGCAGCTCCCGAACTATTACATCACGTAATCGTGGAATACAAAGTCTGCAAACTGGTAAGAAAATCACAGCTCGATTAATATAGTACAATCTATTTTTCTCTCTTTCTCACTCTCTCTTAAGCAAATGCATATAAGTGCGAACAATTCTACTGAAATAAAACCACATACAGTCCATCACACAACATTTTGATCCTTCGATAGCCAGATTTTGTGATATTTCGAATCATAGCAATCATCATAACAGTAATTGTTCGATTTATTTGCGTTTACGAAAACGAGATTATCAAAAATATCCACGTCCAAACGTATTTCTTGTGAATAGATATACCCGAGGATACCTTTTTTTTGCGTCGAACTTTTTGCTCTCGAGACCAGTCGATTTACCTTCACATCTGGTGCTATTTCTTTTCCCAGATAAAACAGGTTCCGTTAAATTCGATAATTCAAATAAAGTTAAATATCAAAAGGAATAAAGTAAAATTTTTAAAAAGACAGTCATCGGCTGGATTTCGCCGCATTCTCTTATTCTCTCGATTTCTCGATATCTTATAAATTTGTTTTGAATAAAGGAATTCACAAATAGTTGACCTATTCAAACTCATACTCGGTTTAAAACTAATTCTCAAATAAAATTTCATTATTGTTGATAATAATGGCTGCTGCTGCAACAAAAATAAAACAGTATACGACGTTGCGTGCAACACCAATTGAACGCATGCAGGACTTGCAAATTATAGCACAAAGTGCTAAAGACAATAAAAATTTCTTGACTCAATTCAATGCTCGATTTTCTCAGATAAATACAATATTTAATGAATTTGAACGGAATCACAATTCACTATTGTCGATAGTCGCTACAATAGAGGACTATAACATCGAAAATGAGAATATAATTCGTAAAGACTTTGACACGATTTATTATGAAATATTGGCAATTCATTCTGAATTATTCAACGAAGGAAATACTAATGCTGCTGTACTATTCCCAAAACAAAATGTTAAATTGCCCAAAATTGAATTGCCAAAATTTGATGGTGATCCAAAAACGTGGAAAACCTTTTTTGATATGTTTAGATCACTGGTACATGATAATTCCGACTTAAGCAAAATAGAAAAGTTCAACTACCTCATCTCTTCTCTCAGTGGACCTCCTTTATCTTTAGTAAAATGTAATCCCCTTAGCAATGACAACTATTACATCGCATTTGATGCTCTTATAGCAAGATATGATAATAAACGGTTGCTAGCTACTACACATTATTTGGAATTGGAAAACACGATTAAACTTTCGGATAATAATGTCAATCCACAAAGTTTGAGACGTCTTGTTGACACTTTCGAAGAGAATTTGGCTGCTTTAGCAAATATGGGATTTCCAGTTGATCATTGGGATTTTTTGTTATTTAACATGTTACTCAAGAGGTTGGACTCTAGTACCGTTTCGAGGTTCGAAATGGAACACGCATCTAATGAAATACCCACTTTCGACTCTCTCAAAAAATTTGTAATACTCCAATGCGATGCTTTAGATAGAACATATGATATCAGTAATTTTAGAAAGCCTCCAAGGAGTGATATTCCTAAGAATAAATTTATTTCTTCAAAACCACCCGCACTTTCTCACTCACGCCCCAGTTCTTCATTTTTTGCTAACACAAAACCTCCCTCCAATTGCCCATTATGTAAACAAGATCATGTGATTTATAGGTGTTCTAGATTTTTATCCTCAACTCCAGACGAACGTTATAATTTAGTGAAAACCAATAAGTGGTGCTCCAATTGTTTGGGTTCTAGACATACGTTCAGAGATTGTTCATCACAAATGCAATGTCTCAAATGTGGCCAAAGACATCATACCTTACTTCATTTTGAAAAGGTTGCTTCATTCCCTTCTTCGACTCCCTCTCATAATGAAAATGCTTCTAACTCTAGCTCTCCTCCTCAAACATCGACAGTGCTTACAAATCTAGTGCCTACTCTCAACTCTTCAACTGTGTTGCTCGCCACCGCTTCAGTAGAGGTTTCGGATTCATTCGGAAACTTTCAAACTCTCCGAGTACTCTTAGATTCGGGAAGTCAGGCAAATTTCATCTCCGAAAAATGCTGTAATCGGTTGGGTTTGCCAAAAACAAATATATCCCTGTCTATCCAAGGTTTAGGTCATATGAACTCAAATGCTTCGAAAGGAGTATCCCTGACTCTCCGCCCTCGGAATAATTCGCATCCCATATTTACATTAGATGCTGTTATTTTAACAAAAATATGTGATAACATGCCGAAAATCAACATTTCCCGTCAATCATGGTCTCATATATCTGATCTACCTCTAGCAGACCCACAATTTGATATTCCGAATCCTATCGATGTCTTGTTAGGTGCTGATATTTTCCCCTTAATTCTTGAAACAGGCCGTCAAGTTGGCAATCCAGACGAACCAGTTGCACTCAAGACAGTATTTGGTTGGATTCTCATGGGGACAGTGAGCTGTTACAAAACGACAACCCCACCGAATTCCTTTTTTTGTAATTGCGATGTCTCTTTAGAAACTTCCCTCAAACAATTTTGGGAGTTGGAAGAAATTCCACCACAAATTTATGTTAATCCAGCAGATGAATTGTGTGATAAGTTGTACTCTCAAAATCTCTCGCGTTTATCCACGGGTCGTTTCGTAGTTGCTTTACCGTTCAAAATACCAGATCCTATTTTCCCTGACTCGAAGAGCATTGCTCAGCGACGTTTCGTGTCACTTGAACGTCGATTGCTCAACAATAAATCTCTTTATCAACAGTATTCGGATTTTATGAGGGATTACTTGAATACTGGTCATATGACTCTTTCACAGCCTGATCTCGACCCAGACTCCTCTTATTATATTCCCCACCACAGTGTTGTGAACATGAATAGCTCAACAACTAAACTTAGAGTAGTTTTTGATGCTTCATGTAAAGCTTCTAATGGGATTTCCCTAAATGACACTCTTTTTGTTGGACCCAAGCTCCAAAGTGATTTGTTCAAGATACTCTTGAATTTCCGTATTCACGCTATTGCTCTGACAGCTGACATTCGTCAAATGTACCGTCAAATTCTTATGACAGACTCACATCGAAAATACCATAAAATATTATGGAGGTTCGCTCCAGATGAATCCGTACAGGAATATGTTCTTAATACCGTCACATATGGCGTCTCTTCTGCCCCTTACCTTGCCATAAAAACCTTACTTCAGTTAACCGACGAGGATGGTTCCCAATTTCCTTTAGCATCAGAAGTTATCAGATCTTCAACTTATGTCGATGACATAGTTGCTAGCGTTGAAACGGCCGAAACCGCACAACTTCTAAAATCCCAGCTCATATCACTCCTTTCCAAGGGAGGATTTATTCTCCATAAATGGGTTACCAACCATCCCTCTTTATTGGCTGAGGACGATAATGTACCTTCATCTTTGAATCTTGAATTTGATAAATGCTCCTCCACAAAAATTCTAGGACTCCAATGGAACTCTGAGAAGGACATATTTTCTTTTCAGGTCAACTCTTCAAGTAATACCTGCACCAAAAGAGCAATTTTATCTGATATATCCAGGATCTTTGATCCTTTAGGGTTTCTTGCCCCTCTCACATTATTTGCCAAACGATTGATCCAGTATCTGTGGACGCTCGGTTTAGGTTGGGATGATACCCCCTCAGAAGATATCGTTACCTCATGGTTACAATATAAGTCAGAACTCCCTGATATAACTCGAATACATATCAGTCGACATCTACTCTTCACTTCAACTCTGCCTTGTGAATTGCACGGTTTTTCCGATGCTTCTGAAAAAGGTTATGCTGCCGTTATATATATGAGAACTGAATCAGATACTATAAATACAGTTTTGGTTTGCGCAAAATCTAAAGTCTCTCCTTTGAAAGTAATCTCAATACCTCGCCTAGAACTTTGTGCTGCACACCTACTTTCCAATTTATTATATTCTGTTGTACAAGCATTCAATGGAAAAATACATTTTCATCGTGTATTCGCTTGGACTGACTCCTCAGTCACCCTTCAATGGATCCGATCGCAACCTCACAAACATAAAGTATTCGTAAGTAATCGGATAAGTAAAATCCAAGAAAAATTTTCCCCAAATATTTGGCACTATGTTCCCTCCAATGAGAATCCCGCCGATTGTGCATCACGAGGAATGCTACCATCTTCATTTATTGACCATTCGTTATGGTGGGCGGAGCCTCCTTGGCTGAAAGAATGTCCCTCGAAATGGCCAGCTCCACTAAAAATTTCTACAGATGATAGAATTCTGGAAGAAGAAAAACATGTTTCTCTCACCACAACAATCTCGAAATGTTTTATTGATTCACTCATTGACACCCACTCAAGTCTTCAAAAAATATCACGCATTGTGGCATATATACATAGATTCATTCACAATATCAGGCATCCAAATTCTCGAATTTCTAGTTATTTAACACAATCAGATCTCGATAAGGCATTACTGACTCTCATATCTCACATTCAACGAAATATATTCTCTGAGGAAATATCTCGCTTGAGAAAAAATGAGCCCCTACAAAAATCATTTCGAAAACTCAACCCTTTTCTCGACGCACATGGTATATTGAGAGTAGGTGGTCGATTATCACTCTCTAACTATAATTATGATAAAAAATTCCCAATTTTACTCCCTAGTCATCATAGACTCACAACCCTCATTATTGAAAGTTTCCATAGACAATACTTGCACCCAGGAGTCCAAACACTACATTTCCTTCTCTGCAATAGGTATTGGATTCTCTCAGCAAAAAAGGTCATCCGTAAAATCATAGCCAAATGCCATGATTGTTGGAAACTTAATCCAACACCTCTCCAACCCCCTATGGGTAACCTTCCCTCCCGCAGAATCACGCAGGTCAAGCCATTTTCATGCGTTGGAGTAGATTTCTGCGGACCATATTTAATTACTTCAGCAAAACTAAGAGGTGCAAAAACTCTGAAAGGATATATATGCGTCTTTGTATGTTTTACTACAAAGGCCCTTCATCTCGAGCTAGTCTCTGACCTCTCCTCCGCAGCATTTCTAGCCGCTCTAAGGCGATTTATTGCCAGACGCGGTCGCTGTAGTTATGTCTACAGTGATTGTGGCACAAATTTTGTGGGGGCATCGAAACAACTTGCTAAAATGATGCAAAATGCAGCACAGCAAGAATTACTCTCTTGGCATTTCAACCCTCCATCCAGTCCTCACTTTGGGGGACTCTGGGAAGCAGGGGTGAAATCTGTTAAAACCCATATTTCAAGAGTCATTGGAGAGCAAATCCTCACATACGAGGAGTTGAATACCCTGTTGATTCAAATAGAAGCGATACTTAACTCCCGGCCACTTTATACGGTTAGCTCTGATCCGAATGATCTGTCGGTCTTGACCCCTGGCCACTTTTTAACTCTCGAACCATTAACGGCTTTACCAGATGATGATTTGCAGCACTTAAAGATGAATCAATTGACTCGGTGGCAGCTATTGCAAAGGCTCCATCAAGATTTTTGGAATCGTTGGTCAAGGGAGTATCTACACACCCTTCACCAACGAAGTAAATGGCACAATCCGTCAAAACCCGTTCTTCCAGGCACGTTAGTCCTTATCAAGGCAGATAACTTGCCTCCTTTGCGTTGGCAAGTTGGACGCATTGTAGAAACTCACCCGGGAGCAGACGGAGTCTGCCGGGTTGCTACTGTTCATACCACTCACGGTAATTTAAAACGTCCTTTGGTGAAGCTTTGCCCTTTACCAATAGATTATAGTCCTTAGTTCTCGTAAAATGCTTCACATTTTAGGTGGGCGGCATGTTTCGTGACCGCACATCCTACTTTTAGTTTATTAGTTTTAGTTTTAGTTTAATACTTATATATACATACATACAACATACATATTTTGATAATCTCCTTTTCGTCAATTTCTGTATAGTTCATTTCTCATTATTGTCCGCGATCAATGCTGTGATTTTTAATTCTTGCTTTGCACGAAAAAAGAAGAAGAAGAAGAAGGCGAAACCAATCAACGCCAAACCTCAGTAGCAATAATATCGCCGTATGATAAACATCTGCTCGTCAACTAATTTTTTCCTCTTTTTCTCTCTCGATCTCGTGACGCTGAAATATAGTGACCATCTCTTTTGTAAGAAAGTGCACCGGCCGGTTGCAAAGACGTTTAAGTGTGGTGCAGCTCCCGAACTATTACATCACGTAATCGTGGAATACAAAAGTCTGCAAACTGGTAAGAAAATCACAGCTCGATTAATATAGTACAATCTATTTTTCTCTCTTTCTCACTCTCTCTTAAGCAAATGCATATAAGTGCGAACAATTCTACTGAAATAAAACCACATACAGTCCATCACACAACAAATAGAGTAACATACAAAATAAAATCGAAAATCCAGAAATTTAGTTTTTTGAAAATAACTCAGAGAGATTTTTCAAAGTAATGTTAATGTCCCTCCAATTGTGTAACTTTTGAGAGGTAAACCGCCTTCAAAACTGTGCACACTAAACTTCAATTTCACAAGGAATTCCGAGGAATTTCAAGGAATTCCAGCTGTTTGAACACCAGAATTATACCGCACTTCACACAAGAAATTCCAAGAAACTCCAAGGAATTCCAGGAAATTACAAGGAAACCCAAGGAATTACAAAGAAATCCAAGGAAATTCAAGGAATTCCAAGAAAATCCTAGGAAATCAAAGGAATAGCAGTTGTTTGAACACCAGAATTATACCACACGTCATCCAAAACATTCCAATGAATTCCAAGGAATTCCAAGGAAATCCAAGGGATTCCAAGGAATGACAGTTGTTTGTAGGCCAGGAATATACCACACTTTACCCAAGGAATTCTAGGGAAATCCAAGGAGCTCCTGGGAAATCCAAGGAATTCCAAGGGAATCCAAGAAATTTCAAAGGAATTCAAGGAATTTCAAGGAAATCCAGGCAATTCAAAGGAATTCCAGCTGCTCATACACCAGAAATCCATGGCGGATTTCCCCTTGGTAATTTTCAACCAAATATGTATCCTGGGCACAGTGTATAAATATTGTTCTAGTATGCAATAAATACTCTTGAATTATGATGAATATTGCTATCCATCAGTTGATATTCGAAGAATCTAAATCTATATGAAGGAATTAATTTCAATTTCACTATAATATTGTGAAACTCACTGAAAGTTCCTGCCTTATAAAATGAAGAGGATACCAATTAATGATTGAAAATGAAATGGTAGCTATTTAACTGCAGACCTTAATCCACTTTTTCAATTTCCATAGGAGACTTTGCCCAGAAAGTGGATGTTCCTTAGAGAAATTGAAAAGAGGGTAGGTAGCTATGTTCATGTTGAAAGTCCTCTGACTGATATAAATGAAATGTACTAACCTGCAAGAATTCCACTTCCTTCTTGTTTCAACTGGAGGATACACCATGCATTTTAGCAATTTCTACAACCCCCTGTCATGGTCCATAATTGATTATTTTGAAAAACAAAAAATACAAGGTCCTAGATAGAAATATGTAGATTTTTATGGAAGTTTTTTCAAGTCACTGAATTTTGGTGGAAAATAAAATTGAATCCTTGCAGCCAAATAATAAAAGAAAATGATTAAGCATTTCCAGGTACAGTATTTCAAAGGAATCCAGATATTTCAATCAGGAACTTCATATTATTATATGTTATTATTCTTGTTTTTCAAAAAATCAATGTTGACCATGAAATGTGGGGGCAGAAAATAAGTACTATTATTTATTGCAACAACATATACTATATCCTCCACTTGGAATGGGTTACACATCCAGTCTCCTCTACAGATGATTATGGATTTTCACATATGCTGTATACCCTAGTCAAGTCCCCAGAAAATGTACACATGTGGAATAAGAATGCCTACAGGATGCTGTTCAGGATTTCTGTGAACATAAAACCATATTATTTTTGTTACCACAGTCCCTATATTGCATTGAACTTTTGAGGATCTAGCTAGTGGGCTGACAACTTTTTCAAGCTACCAAATATTAAAAGGGGAATATACTTGGAATTTATATATCAAATACATTGAAACTGAGATTAAAACATTGGTTTGGTTTGTGGTAAAACGGTGAAGTGTGCTTTAAATTTGTTTCCAGCAATACAAAGACAGTATTTCAACTATGGTAAGTACATAACTGTAATTTCAAGATAGTATAATGGCTTCTTTTTGGAAAAATCAACAATGATGAACAGTAGCAAATTCACAATGAGAGTTGATCTGTTTGAATGTATCAACTCATACAGTAGCACTGGTGGTATTGATGAATCAAGTGTCAAATATTCAATTCAATTCAAATATTCTTCAGACTGCAAGTTATAACACATTGTTTTCTTTGTTAGGAATGAGTTGGAATGAAAATGAAAACACAAGAGTTGGATGTTTATGGTTTCAGCTACCTATTTAATGACTTGATGACATGATAATCATCATGTGGAAATTCTAACTAAGAATTCTGATAATATTCCCTACCTATACTCACTACATTGAAGGATAATCAATATTTATTGCAAGTTCACAAGTTTAGTGGCCTGATCAAAGAAACATTCAATACTCACATTGTTGTGCTTATAATGTCCACAATTAAAGTGTTCCACATCTCTCCATAATTCTGAAGCAGGTAAAGTTTGCATTTAGTAGTAGCTTTTATAGTGGTTTTCAAAGGGATTGCACAGCTTATATCCTTGTTAAGTAGTTGTTAAGGTATCATCTCTGAATTCACACAGTAATGTTCTCTTCAAAACAAATATTGGTTGTCGCTTCTCTGATTCTACCTAGAGTTCCTGAATGTACTTGACACTGCTGTTTTGCTAATTGTACCCTGTAGTACTTCTCACCTTGATAGCTGATAGAATCCGCTTGTTTGAATAGCATTAAAATTGATTAATCTTTGTTGTACAACCACGAAACCACACTGAATACACTGAATCTCTGTTTTGTAAAGAGTTTTGCTAATTTTTTGATGCTTTTCCCTCCGTTTTGCACTTTTTAACCACAATATCTTCTGTTTTCTTTTTCCACAACGTCGTCTTTTTTCATAGACCCAGTTTACAGGAGTATTTCAACATAATTTTGTGAAATACATTTCTGTGTAAGTTTTGAATTTTGTCATCAACCAAAACTATTAAACACTTTACTGATACCATCAAATAACTTTGAAAATCAATGAATAAATTCACAAGACGCCATTTAAGTCAACATTGGCCCTCTATCGGCTTTTCTGCGAGTAATCACCCAATTAATAAAAATCATGGATATCGAGTTGGCTTCTTGCCGTTCCCATCGATTAATTTGAACCAGGCCTTCTACTACTGAACTAGCCACACCATAGTTATAAGCATTTCAATGTTTGAGGATCGTTTGCCACGTCACGCTGAAACAGTTGCTCTGTTGAATGTTCCTCTTGTTGATCATAAACATAACAAGCACAATTATCAAACTTCACATTGTACCCCATTCTTGTGATTTTGCTAATGGACAAAAGATTCGTTGAGAGTTCTGGAACGCATAAAACATCTTGAAGTACCAGCTTCTTTCCTGTATTTGACGGGTGAATATAAACTTTGCCAATAGCCGTGATTTGCATTGATTTATCATTGGCTGTATTTCGAGCGTCGATCAAAGAAGTCAATACAGGTGTCATGTGGGAAGTTGCACCGGAATCGAAATACCAATCACCTTCGGTAGTTTTTGATATTGCTGAAAGAACGGTGCACCAAGCGTCTTCCGGATCTGAGTCTTCTTTCAGATTGAGATTTGAGAGTTGCGGTGGTTGGAGCATACGGCAGTCTCGTTTGAGGTGACCGTAGTTATGACATTGACGACATATAGGTGGAAACTGTGGTGGCTTACGATTTTTCTCACGATTTGAGTAAAGAGCTCCATTATTAATGGTTGGTATGTTCTCCTGCAGCAGTTTTGTCTTGATGATGAGGCTTGAAATCTTCAAATCTGAATTTTCCAACGCCATAATCATTGGTTTGAACTCTTCAGTGAGACCCGCAAGCATGAAAGCTCCCACCATTTCCTCATCGAATGCAAAGCCAGCGTCACGTATTTGATGTGCTGTCGAAATGATCAGATGCACATACTCAGACATAGATTCGCAGTCGGCGAGTTTGATATTACACAATTTCCTCAAGAGGCTCACCATGCGATTCAAGCTTTTGCCGGCAAAAAGATCCTCAACGCATTTCCGTAGGTCATGAGCGGTGTTCTTGTCCTTGAGATGAGATTAAAGGGAAGGGTCAATCGCTAATTTAATCTTTGCACGCGCTTTCCCATCTTTCGTTTCATCCACTTGAGACGTGACTTTCCCATCACTATCAACTCTCACGTCCACAACGCCAGTTCATAGATCCTCCAGCTCCAAAACAGCTTGAATCGTCTCCAGCCATACGTGTTGTAATTTTTGTGACCAAGAAGTTTCTCGATAGAAACTCCTCCTGTGTTGAAAGTCGCTATCCTCAAATAGTCCTACGACTCACGCTTAATCAGTGCAGATTTCCTGATGAATTTTGCCTCGAAATGAACGTACTAAATCAGCAATAGGCCCATAACCTGATAAGCTAGTCTGAACTAGAAGAAAGTGAAGTTTATTGTGACAAAGAATAAATATAATATATTAACATATGTCATCGTGGTTGTCATCTCAACAGTTTGTATCATAGTTTTCACCATTATTATTCATCCTGTTTATAGATTCATTTTATTCCTGTTGCTTTTTATACCGATACTCACTCGACTTGTGTAAAGAATCCAGAACATGGTATTCGCGAATAAACGAGTTTTTTGTGATTGCATATTTCATATTTCTCTCTCTGTTGTCATTGTTTTCAGTTCCGAATAGTTTTAATGATTTATTTTATGATTTTGAATATTTTCATTTGTCAAAATTGCAGATTATTATTATCGACTGACGACTGACACTGACAAGCCAGTCGTCAATTCTTCTGCCTCTTCTCTTCCTTGAGAAATCCTGTCTTGTGCATCCGTGTCTCCGTGCTTTTAGTATCCTGTCAGGCTGTGGCCGGTGGTTAGTGATATGTTGACATGGATAGAGAAATATAATCAACCTCACTGAAATCCTGAGATAGAAAATTGGAAAATCGAAGGAAAAGGAAGGATAAATAAGAATCGAATCTGTTTGATTCGTTTGGAACTGTGTTTCCGTTTGTCCAGGTAGACTTCATGAAGTAGTTCGAATAAATAATTTTCCAGGCCAAACCTAAAGATACCAGAGTCCCGAAAGATGATTGTTTTGATTCCTGAAATCAACCAGACTGAAAATAGCAACCAGTATTCCAGGCTGAACCCAGGATTTGTAATTGAAGCTTGCATTCTCTTGGATCCTTATTGATTTTAGGTCGATTCAATATCATTGACCCCTGGTTTATACTGTAGGTACCAAGGTAGGTATACCTCCTGTACCCCCCTCCACTGTTGATACTTTGGGCCTCTGTACAAAACATTTTGTGCAGAGCAGGTAGAGAAAACAACCTCAAAAACAACCTGGCGTTCGAGAACCTCCACGTCAAATACCAGAGTAGTCTCCGCCCTGAACAGAGCGCTAAAGTGAGGGCCCCAGAAACGAAGCCCGTTACATCGAATCCAATCATCCAGTCTTGAAAATTCAAAAAATTTATAATTTTTTTAAAATAACGAAAATAAAATCAATTTCAACAAAACACACATGAGATAATAGAAAATTCGAGAGAAACCAAGTGGTAGCATACATGGAAACTACAATAATTGTTGAAAATGTCCACAGTGTTGTTGAATACATTGTCTGGATCTATTGGTTATTGCTCTATTTGCATTTCTGATAACGTAAGGCTCATTTCTTCTTTCGTCGCAAGCGTCATTGATGCGTTCCAAAAGGTCTTTTCTCGAATGAATTTGAACTTCGTGAACCTTCGACTTCAAGTGAACCCCAAAAAAAAATCAATCGGATTGAAATCCGGAGATCGTGGAGGCCAGAGATGAGGTCCACCTCAACCTATCCACTTGTTCGAAAAGTTTCCATTAAGGAAATTTCTCATAATTATTCTAAAGTAAGGTATGGTATCATCATGTTGAGAGTACATGCCTCCGATGTTTTCACTTATATCAGCACGGGTGAGATATTTTGCAGGAAATCCAAGTTAACTTCACCTGTCAACCTGTAAGGAAGCATATGAGGCCCAATCATATGGTTATTGAAAACACCACACCAAACATTGACAGAAAACTGAAATTGAGCTTCAGTCTGATGTATAGCATGTGGATTCTCTACTGCCAAAACATGCGAATTTCTGCTACTGAAAACACCATCTCTAGTAAATTGAGCCTCAGCTGTGAGAAGGCATCTGTTGACAATTCTTCTGTTGCGGATTATTCAGTTACTAGAACTCAATCGATGAATTTCTCCTCCTGCTTCTAATTTCTGAACCTGTTGGACATGGAATGCGTGCATATGATTCCACTTCAATGTGTTCCAAACAGTGGTTTGTGGGATTATTCGCAACAATATTGAGAATATTTTCCTGCACTCCCAAATTCTTCCTCACTTGATGCCCATTCAGGACAGCTGTAGGAAACCGACCATATTGCTTGGAGTTGTAACATGAAAATTTACCTTTATCCAAACTCAATTATCAGAATGGTACAGCTTCCTCTTTTTGTGCTCAGACTTGAGTCAAGTATCATCCTAAGTAAACAGCTGAGCATTTAGTTCACATTTTATTACAGGAACTTACAAGAAGTGAATAACATTACATGACAATTTTGGGTTTTTCATCCTGTTCTTGTACCTGTTGGATTGGTTAGCTCACTGCCTATGTTTGTATGGGAATATTGATGCCTAAAATTGAATTAAACATGTAGATTTTTACACAAAGTGACATCTATGTGATCATCTCCAAGCAATCCTTGAACTCCAGGAACAATCTGAAAAGAAAAACAAAAGATTAGGTGAAATCATAAAGAAAGTATTTGAGCTTCAAGAAGTATTGTACTTACCAATTGAGTCATGCAGATGCTATGGCTTTCTTTATTTTTTTTTCAAATTCGTTTTTCTGGAAAGTATTTTCAAATTCGAATTTGTTTATTCATTTTCATTGGCTGTCAACATGATAAATTACAATTTGTCCAAAGTCGAATATAAAATTGTTCCATGTCAATGTCATAGGTCACAAGTCACGTCAGATTTGTTTCTTCGTTCATTTTAGGGTTGTTCGTTTGCACTTAAGAATCAGTCTTAAAGTCAGGTCGAAGTGAATACTAGGTGGAAAGTCATGTCATTAAAAAGGCGTGTGTCATATGTCAAGTGTCACCGAACCACGTGGGGTAGATCCTATTTTCTCATTGGCTAGAGGTTGGAAAGAATGGATGGCCTGTGATTGGCTTAGAGCTCAACTTGTGCTCACGCATGAGCGCTGTTGTTGCGCAGAAAGCATAGTTGGCTCTGATTGTTTTTTTCAAATAGGTTTCACTATGATGTGATTGTGTTTTTTCGACGAGGAGAACTTTCTGGGAAGGGATCATCCCTTTACCGTTTGCTTGATCGACGCCATCATGTCAGCGAAAAGCGCATTTTCGATTTTGTCATGCAAGGTGGTAAAACACCAATTTAAATTGTTTTTCGAGTGTGAAGCCGATCATCCGTGGAAGGTGAGTCTTTTAAAAAACTGGTGGTAGATTCTTGGCATGCCACAGGGTCATTTTCTATTATAGATCTGCCGGCTTCCACTTGACCTCTTTCATCCTGGTAATGGCCGATGGTCACCAGAAAATATCGACCGCTGGTCACCAGAAGATACCGTCCGCTGCTCCCTGACTGCCAATGACTCCGTTAATACTGACCTGATCCCCGAAGTCTATCCTGACTGCTGTTTCGACGCCGAAGTGCCCCCAGAGTCCACGTGGTCTCTAAGGTCTATAGAACCTCCCAAGCCTGAGTACTCCCAGGTCAGCGAGAGAAGTACCCCCAGGAAGCTGCAGTCAGTCTCTATAGCCTCCAACATGGGCTGTTGAAAGTAGCACATATTGCACAAGTTGATGTGGCATCTCGAGAGTTCCTGGAGTTCTGAGGTGCTGGAGGCCACTCCACAGTAATGGGTGAGCTCCATCCAAATAGGATTTTCTTTTTATTTTTAAAGTATTGATCACCAAATAGTAGTGCCAATCACCTAATTTAGTTTCAAACTTTAAACTTTAAACATGTGAATTGGGTTTTTTTCCTCATATATCTAGTCTCATCTAGCAATGATGTCAATTTTTTTAAAGTTGGTCTGGTTCGAGGTATAAATGACCATCAGGGTTGTAAGACACAACGCTCCCTGTAAACCTATATGCAGCTGTACATGGTAAATGTTGAGTCCCCCTGAACATCTGAAATAAGTAGTCTTCGTCAGGTTGTAACATAAACCTACTTACATATTTTAACACCTTAGGGGTGTGATACCAATCTTCAGGAATTTAGAAGGTACCACATTTTGTTACTCAACCATCATTGAATAAACTGAATAGTTGACTGAAATTCACTGTTTTGATTTCTTATTTTTCTCTACACCAAATTTAAGTGGCGCCCCTTTCAAAATCAAAAAAACTGTTTGATGAACATCTGACCAACCCACGTCCCAGCTCTCCAGACACATTGCCGTTGTCTTGACAACACCATTTTGCTGTTTTTGGTATTCATTTTGGGGTAAGTCTCTAGAAAATGCAGAAGGTGGTGACAGAGTAATTGAAAACGTTGGCAAAAGTTTGATGCTTTGGAATTCGACGTCCTGGAATTTTTTTTCCATGCTTTCTAGCCGCAGCTCGCCCATCCCCATCACATCCCCAATAGCACACAACGTCCTAGGGACGTCTTTATTTGGTACAATTCAAGTCCGAATGTCCCGGACCAAAAATAAGTGTCCTTGGGACGTCCCATCCTGTACATCTCATTCAATGTCCCAGCTGATACATCATTTCAAATGTCCTAGAAATAGCATACCTTAGACGTCCCACGTGGTACATATTGTTAAACGTTCCTTTTGGGACATTCATCGGATGTCCCGAGTTGTACATATTCTGGCTAGACATCAGATCTTATATAATGTCCCTTTCAGATAATCATGAAATGTCCCTGATAGAACATTCCATTGGACATCCTTGGGAAACTTCTTCTGGATCTATTGGTGAGCTTCTACGAACCATCAACTCAACTGGATGTCCTCATCAGTTATGCAAGACCTAGTCCTAGAGCGACCCAGAAAAATTTAAATTCAAGAATAATTCGTACGCCTCTGGGACATCCTATGGACATCCAACTGATATCCCTCAGCGTTGCTGGAAGGTTGTCCTCGATAGTTGTCCCAGGGACATCCCTCAATGACGTCCCTAGTTGGTCCTGAAGTGGGGCATTCGAACGTCCCACAAACGTCTAATGGACGTCCACGATACCAAATTCGAACGTGCTATGGACGTCCTGAATGTCCTGACAGGACGTCCCAAGGATATCCATGGGACATAATTGGATTATTAGGGATAATCTATTAGATTTTCGATATCGTTTTCAATAAATGACCTGAAATCCAAAACTTCAGAATGAGGATTTTAATATTATCGGTTACCCATGCCCACTTCGATGCGCGTTCACTAAATTGACGAAATGAATACACTTTTTCACGCTTTCAAACTTTGAGGTACAGGGTGCTGTTTTAGAAATTGAAGAAATTGTGAATTTGTTCTGAAGACGGACCTTCATTCTAATTCTCATTCCTATATAGTTGTGATATATTATATAGGTGGATTATGTATGACAGATTATACAGAGTGATGCAAAAGTTTTGACCACTTGAATATTTTGCCAGAATGAAGAAAACGTCCTGAATCCAAGTTATAAAAGACAACAGGCACATCAATGGGGAATGATTCAGAACCACCAAGATGTCCACTATCAACAGGCATCGTATGTACATTTAATTCTGAAACACCCTGTATGCTTTTGGCCAAAAGTAGCATATGTTACAGATTTGCCTGAATCATATCCTTTCGAATATTCTCAGGATTCACCTTCATCGTCATTATTGCATATGCTATATATATGCTGAATATACACCAAGGGTTGATTTCGTAATGTACACTAGGACAACTTGGCCAAGTAAATAGTCTTCATAGAAAAAAGTCGATTGTGACAAGAACATTTCCACCAACGGTAGAAAAATACAGTAATTGGAATAGACAAAACAATTTTTCTGATGCAATGTTTCTGCTATAAGTGATCAGGACACTTGTTGGTATGAACCAAATCGATATGTATTTTGAGGTCGCTGATTATATGTAAACACTAACCAAGTGCTAGGTTGATGAATACTCACCATAATCAAATCATTATTTTGAAACAAAATCACTTGCTTTGACCGAACTCATCTATGGAAACAATCTATCAAAGCGATTGGTGCAGGTGACAGCTCACCCGTGGTTACATATCTTCGCACCGTTCGAATTCATTGCCTGAGGAAGTATTCCCAACAACATATAATCTCCAGAAGTTCAAGAAAAATTCCAATACCTACCTCCTGTCCCTATTCTCCCTAGGAACTCACGATGTTGTTTGAACATTATAGGGATTTCCTCTCGTGCGCTCCAAGTGATAAAAAAAATATAATTCTGGTGCCCACGCCCAACGCGACCATTTGTGGAGTATACATGCGTTATTCTCGCTAGTAAAATTGCTGAAATTCCACGTCATGCAAGTGCCCTTCTGAACAACTGCTGTATCATATTCGTGAAGATTCTCAGTTTGTGTGCCGAGCTCCGAGCTGTGGAAAATTGAGTTCTTGTTTTTTCATTGTTTCGGATAAGATGATGAGATACATATGACTCTTTCATAACAGTACATAATTGTTGACAGCATACAGATGATTTTATATTCCACTTCCGATGATACTCAAAGTGGAAGAAAGTGGCGTTCAAAGAGTTTGAAAGTTAATTTCAATTCCACTTCTCTATCTACATCACTGAAGAATAAAGAGTGTTCGAGTGCATCTGATGGACCGTTTTTCTCGGTCCATGATCCTGATATATCTGTTATTCAGTGTCTCAATATTGGTAGTCAGCCTTACATTATTTTGATTTCCGGATTCCGGACAAGAAAAATGATATTTCTGTATCTGATCACTTGTTGGTATGAATGTAATTTCAGGAACACATGTAACCTACTGATATTGAACGCTTCATTAGAAACAGAATATTTGTTTTGTGGCCTCAGTGTTCTTTCTCTTAGCAGTTATACAACGGAAATATTGGCTAGGCGTTCAGAACGATGAGTACAAGTGATTTGCATCACTTGGCCTCATCGAATGACTCACTTGTGGGTAGTGTAGTTTCTACTTGGAGTTCTACAACGATATTATTGGCTATAAGTGATTATTTTGACAACTACAATTATTTGCTCCACTGGGCCTCATCGAATGACTCACTTGTGGGTAAGTTTTTATGTCTTACCTTGGATAGCTTCCATCTCATCTTTGGTATCAGAATACACCAGACTCAATCAAACTTTTTTCTTGCATTCACTCCCAATCCACTTGGCCTTCAAACAAGGATCGTTTTGTAATGTTCACATTATTTTTCACATCACATACTTGTTTTACAATGAAATGTGTAACCTTGAAATTAACCCGAGGGTCCAAGGTCTTCGGCTAGCGTTTCAGTGGAGATGGGAGGGTTCGATAAATGGGCGCCAGGTAATTCAATTACCTCCACTTACACCCAATGTGCACGTTACCGACTACCACAAATTACCAAGTGGTAGTCTATCAAATCTAAGGTTGTATGGGCCAACAAATGAAAATAAATGCAAGACAGTTCCTTAAGAATTCCCCATTTAATGACTCACAAAATAATAACCCTATACAGAGGGGATGCGGTCACCCTTATGACCTTCAACCATAATAAACGATCAATGGCTAAGTCAATATGAATTTACTGAACCATTCCGCGAAGCGTTCAGGCGAAAAGAATAATTCAAGTAGGGTGCGGGGTAAATGCGTCGCTTGAGCTCAGGCGCATGCGCAGATATTCATAAACCCTAATGGTAGCTTATCGTTTCGCAGAACAGGTACAAATCATTTAAATATCATAAACATAATAATCAAATATCCCGGTTGAGCAAATTCATAAGGGAGAGGTCAGTAGAATGGGGAGAGCACAAATAAATTCAACAACACTTCAACATAAAGTCAACATCACCAAAAATCCCTCGGCGACTGCAGAATCAGGACCACCCTGTATAGCCCTAGACCGGGCCACCCTGTATAGGCTCTAACTGGTTCACCCTGTATAGAGTCCACGTGATCCACCTGGTAGGTGCTTCACATGGGACACCTTATGTAGACTACGATTGGGCCACCCTGTATAGTCCTCACCGAGTACTTGGGGTTGACGAACCCGAGGAAATCTTGGTCCCAGAACCAAACCCGCAACTAAAACCCTGGGGAAGAAAAATGTCAGTACCTTGACACAATTCCCTATTTTCAAAATCCCCCAGGAAAAGTAAAAAAAAAAAAAGAAAACCAAGAAACAGCCCCTTGCCCCTGGACTAAGATTCCATCACCCACCCCAGTGACTAGGCAGTCATCCAATAAGACACTTTTTGATCATTTGCCCCAAAAGTATAACAACACCTAATAACCCTTGCTTTACAGCCTTGTCAAATTATAGCTAACATCCTGATTTTTACCTGCATTATCAAAGGTTAGTTGGCTCCCAAAATCAGACTTGATCTCTAATTCAAAAGTAGAACTCACTACACTTTTATGGAATTAGATTCGAATACAGAAGTTAAGTTACATTACTTCCTAGTATAATATAGTGTACCACTGCATTCGAAGTACTAGACCATGGTTGCTTGACAACATGCAAAATATTCTAGGAGTATCTGATATACTGATACACTAAACTGACCAGGTAGGAAGGTATTTTTACATTATGATGCCACAGAATGAGTTGTCAAGTTCCATCACACTGGGATTCAAGAGGAGACCACGAACAGAGGAACCAACTAACTTTGAGATGAACAGATCGACTGATAGAATGTCTCATGAATTAGTTTGATCAATTAACTTAGCTGAAATTTATCTGGGACTCATATTCAAAGATCAATTAGACAGCCTGTTGTGATTTTAGTTACTTCAATCAGCTACCTATATGATTTAATTCTCTGAACCACTTCGTAGGGCACAATTTTCCAGATACAAGGTTTAATCAATATTGTAACAGTTGATGCCTACAATAGATAGTGACTTCTATAATCAAATTAAATCAACCTACCCTTAAAATCGGGGTTTCTTTCTATCAGGCACCAGAGTTTTTCCAGGTTTTCCAAAGTGACCAACCTAGCCTCTAGACAGTGTCCAATCTAGCTTCTAGAGTTTCAGACAGTCCTATTTGACGGATGATCGGAAATCTAGCCAGTCCCTAAGGCGCTGTTGATACAAACGAAATTCCATTACTAACCCCACAATATACACAGCCCAAAATTCTTGAAGTGTTAGAAATCCTTTCTCATGATAACAAAAAAAAACATAACTAATCAACCCACCTGCAATCAGGACTTCTCCATCTCGTCAATTACTTCACGATGTCCAGTGAGGTTATGGAATGTTGCGGCGACAATATATCCTCACAAGAGAAAGATTTGGGTCATCGATCAAAAATTTCAACACACGTTGAATCACACAAATTATCACTACCCAAATCACTAAATGGCGGCCTCAGAACATAATCCTAATTAAAGATGATTATGAAAATCAAATATAATTCTGAAGACGCCAGTCAAACGCAATCAAGCCACTTTTCAGAGAGAGAGAGAGAGGGCTAACGAGAGACAGAACACCCACTCAAAGTCATCCACTGGTCATCGATTCAAAATTACCTGGGACGATCCCTTTAGGGACAGAATGCAAGGAGAGAGGGCGCAGCAGATAAAGGTATGTCCACGCCTGCACGAATCAATTTCACAGTATCAGCAAAGTACTGTTGGAAGCATTTCTGAATGCATAAAAAGATTGCACAGCCTCATTTGATAAATGCGACTGAATGACCCAAATAAATATTTCAATTACTGTCGTGTAACGTGCCTTCACTTTGATGAACTTCCATCAATGGTGGGACCAGAAATAAAGAAATTATATATGTCAACAAAACCCTTATCTCCAGTATATTTTGGTCGCCTGAGTATTAACGTCGAATTCTGTTGGGAACAAGCACGAACACACCTTAATCCGCGTCATTTCTGCGTCATACTGCACCTTACACTACTCCACAATTTCTACACTTCGTGCAAGAGGTACTGTTCCCTGACTGACAGTTAGCACGAGGGCGTGCGAGAACGCACGAGAACCGATGATCACCTAAAGGAAGAACAGCTCCGAGACCGCTTCCAGCTAACTTTACTTGAGTAATATAACCCGAAAATTCCAAACAACGTAAACAATAATACAGTGCCCACGGCCCCACTTTTATACCAACAATTCAATCAGTGCAGGACGTAGCGATCGTTCATTAGATGTTTATCACAATAGAAGTCAGATGGACTGAAAGGTATGCTAAGCATTGTCTCGTTGCTCCCAGTGGATATTGAATCGGCCAACTGATTACTAAGTTGCTAAGAAATCAAATGATGTCTCTTCACAGTGAATGACCAGGTAGTTGATGGAGGTAGGTTACTTATCAATGTGTTTAATTGAGGATATATACCTAACGTAGAAAATGAACGTTACAAATCCCCCCCCTACTTCAAGAAATTTGCCCGCAAATTTTTCCCTAGACAAACTAAAATTCCTACTATCTATACCCCTTGAAACTTGTACCAGGTACCCCCTGGATACAAGATATGTCCTGAGACATCTTGGGCCCCAGTCGCCCCACAGATGGATGACCCTGACGATCGCCCGAGTGACGGCGTTCCAAGGGAGCCTCAGAGGGGCCCTCGCGAAGATGTCAGACGCGTCGTGGACCAGCCCTCTGGTCGACGTTACATCAGCAACCCTCAGACGCGCCGACACGCGCACGGCCGACCGAGCCCGCCATCCATGCCGCACTGGTCACCCGCCATGGAAGCCGAAACATGTAAAATAAATTTTGATTTAGGGCAAGCCCAAGGACTGCCAGTACAACCCTAGTGGACAGGAGGGCCCACCACCCTGAAACGGCGCTGATGCCGGTGCGAGATCCAACAAAACATTCGGGATTGTTCCACAACGCAATGCGGCGGACAATCCCGCGCTCCCTCGGCCCAGGGACCTTTGACCGAATTCAGGAGTACTGACGGGCCATAGTGACGGGCGCCCGTAGGCAACTCGCGATTCCGTCGACCGGTCAGCTCCTGGATTCGTTCGCCAGTCCCGAGCACGTAACCCTGAATCCGGGAACGCAACCTGCCCGCCCCCACTACGAATAGGTCCCTACCAAACAAAAACCCTCGCGCAAATAAACAACAACAAAAAATTGCCAATCCAAGTAACTACGAAAGGCCCAAATAACGAATACACGGAATTCTACACCCCAAGCGCACATGTGCAAACCGGGAACTCAGAACTGCTATCACCCCCGTTATCCCCACTTAAACTTGTACCCTTCTTGGTACAAGATATGTCCTAAGACATCTTGGGTCCCAGTCGCCCCACAGATGGATGATCCGGACGATCGCCCGAGTGACGGCGTTCCAAGGGAGCCTCAGAGGGGCCCTCGCGAAGATGTCAGACGCGTCGTGGACCAGCCCTCTGGTCGACATTACATCAGCAACCCTCAGACGCGCCGACACGCGCACGGCCGCCCGAGCCCGCCATCCGTGCCGCACTGGACACCCGCAATGGAAAGCCGAAAATGTAAAATCAAATTTTGATTTAGGGGTAACCCCAAGGATTGCCAGTTCAACCCTAGTGGACAGGAGGGCCCACCACCCTGAAACGGCGCTGATGCCGGTGCGAGATCAAACAAAACATTCGGGATTGTTCCACAACGCAGTGCGGCGGACAATCCCGCGCTCCCTCGGCCCTGGGATCTTCGACCGAATTCAGGAGTACTGACGGGCCATAGTGACGGGCGCCCGTAGGCAACTCGCGATTCCGTCGACCGGTCAGCTCCTGGATTCGTTCTCCAGCCCCGAGCACGTAACCCTGAAACCGGGAACGCGACCTGCCCGCCCCCACTACGAATAGGTCCCTACCAAACAAAAACCCTCGCGCAAATAAACAAAAAAAATATATTTAAACACCCAAACGGTGCATGAGCGGCTCGGAGTAGGTGACTACGATCATAGACTTCTCGAATACCAACTACGGTTCAACCCGAGGGACTCCTAACTCTTATGTAGACCGTCGGTGCAAGATGGCGGTGGCGTCACGACATCAGATCCTCCAAGGAGATAGATTTGGGACGAAAATGTCAACACACGTCAAGTCACGAAACTAACATCTCCCAAATCAGTAAATGGCGGCCTCAAAATGTAATCCCAATAAAGGCAGATTTCGAAAATCAAATAGTATTTTGAGGTCGCCTGCCGATCACCTCACCACCCAAGAAACACCAGCAACCCTACATAACAGAGTGACACGAGATGAAAATGGGAGGGCCAATATCACTATCCAGAAGCCATGAACTGCTAGACCCAGCGGGAACATGATTCAACACCACACACCGTGATAGCCTACTAATTGGCAACCAGATCCAAAAGGTTTGAGTGTGGCCAGTTGTGGGACTTTTACCCACCGGCTGGTCATTCCCCGGCAGGAGTATTCTCAGGCCCCTTCCTGCAGAGCCCATGTTCACGAGGTCTACTCATCATCCGGACTAGGCTTGAGGTCTTTCGTGTGCCAGGTACCTTTCACATTCCCGGCCGCATCCCGCAGTTCATAGGTCCAAGGTGAAATTCGTTTGTGTATCACGAAGGGTCCGACATACTTAGGAGCCAACTTCTGGTTGAAATACTTGGCTGCATCTGAGAGGACGTAGTTCTTTTTCCAAACCAACTGATTCGGGAAGTACTCAACGTGACGACGTCTAAGATTATATTTATCGCACGCCTTTTTCCCAGCTACCTCAAGGCGTTCACGTACTTCCTGAAACATCCTCCTAAAAGACTCATTCTTGCTACTGACACACTCCGTTGTACCATCCTCGATGCCTACTTCTCTACTAGACACATAGTCACCCCCTGAGAGTTTCATGTCCCTACCGAAGTTGATGAAGAATGGCGTGAGTTTGGTTACCTCATGTTTCGATGTTCGAAGGGCACACCCGATTTTAGTGAGACTTTCATCCCAACTTCGATGGTTGTCTGACACATACACAGCCAACATGGTCTTGATGGAACGATTCACCCTTTCAGTTGGATTGGCTCGTGGGAGATAGTGAGCATTGAACCTGATTCGACACTGATAGCTTTCTGCAAATTTACCAAATTCCTTACTTCGATATTGTGGCCCATTGTCACAAATTATCACCTTAGGGACACCAAATATCAAAAATACTTCATCTTCTAACTTGCGGATGATCGCTTCCTTCGTTGCCTTTCGGAGGGGAAACAAGAGGGGAAATTTGCTAAGATAGTCCGTCACCACCAATATATACGAATTACCACGTTTCGACCTCGGTAGAGGACCCATCAGGTCCGTGGAAATCATCTCCCAGGGCCTATCAACTTTCGGATTCGAAACCATCTTGTCGGTAGGAAGATCATTGGACACCTTGTAAGCCGCGCAGACAGCACAATGGCGGACATGTTTGGAGATGTCAAACCTCATCTTAGGCCAATAATATTGCGTAGCCACCCTCGCCAGTGTCTTGTAGACTCCAACATGACCAGAAGTTGGAGGTTCATGGGCCGCAGTAACGATTGCTGGACGTTCACGTTTTGGAACTACCAATTTCCAAGAATCCACAGGTGGAGACAACTCTGGGTATGGAGAGGGCGAATGTTTCCAAAGACGACCATTTGTCTCCCTCCAACCAGCGAACTTCAACGGGTTCCTCCTGACACTTTCCAACATTCTACAATACCAACGATCATCTACGAACTCAAATTTAGTGTCGGAATTCCCGTCCTCCACAGCATCGATAACCGGAACGGCCCTAGACAATGTATCCGGAACAATATGGTCCCGTCCCTTCCTATGAACAACCTTAAAATCATATTGTTGGAGCCTGACAGCCCAACGAGCCAAACGTCCAGTCAGGTCCTTAAGTGTTTGAAGCCAGAGGAGACTATAATGGTCGGTGACTACCGTGAAAGCAACACCCTCCAGGTACGGTCTAAGCTTCTCCACCGCCCATAGTACAGCCAGGCATTCGCGTTCCGTGGTCGTGAAGTTCCGTTCCTGCCGTGTGAGTGAACGGCTGATGTAGCAAATAACCCTATCGCCATCGGGATACGGCTGAGTCAGGACGGCTCCCACCCCATAACCAGAGGCATCCGTCTGCACTTCGAATGGCTTCTCATAATCTGGACAGCTCAGAATCGGTGCTGCCACCAAACACTCCTTAATCCGACGAAGGGAGTTAGCACATTCATCCGTCCAACTAAACTTGCAACCCTTACGAAGCAGGCCAGTAATTGGGGCTATGATGGAAGAAAAATCAGGGACGAAGCGCCGATACCACGAGAAAGTTCCAACAATCCGGCGGACCTCGCTGACATTTGTCGGAGTAGGAAGTTCTAGCATTGCGCTCACCTTTTCTGGGTCAACATGTAAGCCATTCCTATCCACGACATAACCTAGATACTTCATTTCCGGGCGACAAAATTGACACTTATCGATGCTGACTGTGATGTTGGCCTCTCTCAACCTACGAAACACTTCTTCCAACACTGTCAGGTGCTGTTCCAACGTTTGGGTGACAATTACTACGTCATCTAGATATACAAATAAGTAGGGCTCAAGGTCATGACCCAACACGGTATCTATTAGCCTTTGCCACGTAGCAGGGGCATTATGCAGACCAAACGGCATCCGTCGGAACTGAAATAGCCCACGATTCGGCACGGTGAAGGCCGTATATTGTTTCGAAGTTTCTGCCATAGGTACCTGCCAATAGGCTGATTTCACATCCAGGCTGGATAGATACTTAGCATCACGGAGCTTATCCAGTGTATCAGACACAAGGGGTAGTGGATAACTATCTCGAACTGTCACAGCGTTGAGCTTCCTATAGTCCACACAAAATCTATATGAGTCGTCCTTCTTCTTAACCAGTAGGATGGGAGAAGACCAAGGACTATTAGATGGTTCCACTATCCCTAACTCTAACATCTCCTGAAGTTCCTTGTCTATCTGATTCTGTACAACAGGGTTTACACGATAATACCGCTGCTTTATGGGGGGACTATCAGTGTGGATAACATGCTCAGCCTTCGTGGTACAACCGAGACCTCCACCCATTAACGACATGTTGCGATCCAATACAGCCTGCAATCTCATTTTCTCCAAGGCCGTCAAATGAGTTTGCCCACTCACATGTTCCACAGCATTAACCAGGACGGGGTCTTTAGAGAAGTGCCATTCGTTCTGGCGAAGATTTGGGACGATTCCCATGGTCCTCCAGAAGTCAGTGCCCAGGATTAATACATGGGACAACTCAGGGACAACTATGGCCTCTATCAATTTTACACACCCTTTAACCGATACAGGAAGCTCAACCACACCTATACTGGCACAGCGATTACCATTGGCCACCGAACAAACCGTAGTCTTGCTTCGATCTAGAGGCAACCCCAACTCACGCACTACATCCATCCCTCTACCACCAAGTATCGTGCGGGATGCCCCAGAGTCCAACAACCCTAATATCTGCTTCCCTAGTATGTCCACTCTCAAATAAGGTCGTTCGTCCCCGGCCGCCTGATCCAGTACATAATCCAATATAACTTGAAGTTTTTCAATCGAGTCACCACCTCCGGCACACCTACCTCGATTCCTTAGGAGCGCCGGTTGCCGTTTCCCTGCCTGGAACAATCTGGACAGCTCCTAACCGTGACCCCCTCCCTTTTGCAACGATAACAGAACATACCACTGCGAACCGTACAACCAATTGCCCTATGTCCTGGCTTGTTACACCTGAAACATATTATGTCATTTGCCGGAGCCTCCTGCTGCCCACCTACTTGACTGGAAGCGACAGGAACACAATCACGAGAATTATCAACAAAAGCCTCGGCAACGTCTACATATGCTAGATCAGGTTCCAGAGTGCAAGTTCTTCTTGAGGGAGCTACGAAATTCTCCACCGACTCCTTCCTGGCTTCAAGGCGCCTACACAACTCACGTAACTGAGAAATCGATGTGATGTCGACCAGACCTAATTGGTTTTGATAGAAAGGGGCAATATTTTTCAGCAAAATCTTGAGTTTCATAGCCTCCGTCAGAGGGCATGTCAACCTATTGAAATAGCCTGTCATGACCGCAATATATATGCCAATGGACTCATCGGCCCCCTGAGTGCGCTTACGTAGTTCATCAAACAATTTTTCATTATAATCTGATGATAAGTACTCTTCCCTTAATAAGATCACAAATTCATCCCAATTAGCTACTTCATCACGGTAGGCAAGATAGAATTGGTAGGCCCTACCACTAAAAAGGTCTATACCAGATTCAAGCAAGGTTTGTTTAGTAACGTGCCTAGCAATTCTGAGCTCCTCGATCCGCTCCAAAAATGCGCTAAGTGAAAGTCCCTTCTTGTCTCCTGAGAACTTACAGTCCCATTTGATGGGCAACACCGGTTTAACCTGGCTTGTGCTAGCCCGAGTAGGAGAGGGCGCAGCACTCGAGGACCTACGTGCTGGAGGAATAGAACTACCAAAATTACTCTGCCCCAAAATACTAACTTGAGGTGGAATGTCTATTTTGGCCAAATCATCAGCTTTCTTTTGCAAGTCACTAAGGAAAGCTAGAGCTTTTGCCAGGAAGTGTGGGCGCTTATCCGACTTATCCTCATCAAGATGCTCAATGCGATTTAAAACATGGGTTAGTTTAGTTTGGAGCTTAGCAAATTGAGTACTAGTAGCCAAATCGTTAAATGCCTTAATGAGTGGGTCTAATTCTAATAATTTACTCTCAATGGCCAGTTCATCCTCCTCTACGGTGAAGGGATATTTGGGGTATTTGATACTATCTCCGGATTTCTCAAGTCTCATCGCCATGGTCAAAGAGTGTCGCATCTCCTCTACTGTACCAAGGGCAATCCCTCTTATCTTGAGTTCATAAGAGAGTTCCTCTGAATTCAATCTATTAATCTTCATTCCTAGAGACATGATGAACTCTTTTCAACCAAGTTAAACAAATACAGTTACCAGGTGATAAGAAAAAAAAAAAAATCTAAGTTGGAGAAATCTAAAAAAAAAAAAAATTTTTTTTTTTCCACCACTACAAATGAACTGTCTTGACCAATATTTTGACACTAGTTAGGAAAACAATGCCCCACGTTGGGCGCCAAAAATGTAACCTTGAAATTAACCCGAGGGTCCAAGGTCTTCGGCTAGCGTTTCAGTGGAGATGGGAGGGTTCGATAAATGGGCGCCAGGTAATTCAATTACCTCCACTTACACCCAATGTGCACGTTACCGACTACCACAAATTACCAAGTGGTAGTCTATCAAATCTAAGGTTGTATGGGCCAACAAATGAAAATAAATGCAAGACAGTTCCTTAAGAATTCCCCATTTAATGACTCACAAAATAATAACCCTATACAGAGGGGATGCGGTCACCCTTATGACCTTCAACCATAATAAACGATCAATGGCTAAGTCAATATGAATTTACTGAACCATTCCGCGAAGCGTTCAGGCGAAAAGAATAATTCAAGTAGGGTGCGGGGTAAATGCGTCGCTTGAGCTCAGGCGCATGCGCAGATATTCATAAACCCTAATGGTAGCTTATCGTTTCGCAGAACAGGTACAAATCATTTAAATATCATAAACATAATAATCAAATATCCCGGTTGAGCAAATTCATAAGGGAGAGGTCAGTAGAATGGGGAGAGCACAAATAAATTCAACAACACTTCAACATAAAGTCAACATCACCAAAAATCCCTCGGCGACTGCAGAATCAGGACCACCCTGTATAGCCCTAGACCGGGCCACCCTGTATAGGCTCTAACTGGTTCACCCTGTATAGAGTCCACGTGATCCACCTGGTAGGTGCTTCACATGGGACACCTTATGTAGACTACGATTGGGCCACCCTGTATAGTCCTCACCGAGTACTTGGGGTTGACGAACCCGAGGAAATCTTGGTCCCAGAACCAAACCCGCAACTAAAACCCTGGGGAAGAAAAATGTCAGTACCTTGACACAATTCCCTATTTTCAAAATCCCCCAGGAAAAGTAAAAAAAAAAAAAGAAAACCAAGAAACAGCCCCTTGCCCCTGGACTAAGATTCCATCACCCACCCCAGTGACTAGGCAGTCATCCAATAAGACACTTTTTGATCATTTGCCCCAAAAGTATAACAACACCTAATAACCCTTGCTTTACAGCCTTGTCAAATTATAGCTAACATCCTGATTTTTACCTGCATTATCAAAGGTTAGTTGGCTCCCAAAATCAGACTTGATCTCTAATTCAAAAGTAGAACTCACTACACTTTTATGGAATTAGATTCGAATACAGAAGTTAAGTTACATTACTTCCTAGTATAATATAGTGTACCACTGCATTCGAAGTACTAGACCATGGTTGCTTGACAACATGCAAAATATTCTAGGAGTATCTGATATACTGATACACTAAACTGACCAGGTAGGAAGGTATTTTTACATTATGATGCCACAGAATGAGTTGTCAAGTTCCATCACACTGGGATTCAAGAGGAGACCACGAACAGAGGAACCAACTAACTTTGAGATGAACAGATCGACTGATAGAATGTCTCATGAATTAGTTTGATCAATTAACTTAGCTGAAATTTATCTGGGACTCATATTCAAAGATCAATTAGACAGCCTGTTGTGATTTTAGTTACTTCAATCAGCTACCTATATGATTTAATTCTCTGAACCACTTCGTAGGGCACAATTTTCCAGATACAAGGTTTAATCAATATTGTAACAGTTGATGCCTACAATAGATAGTGACTTCTATAATCAAATTAAATCAACCTACCCTTAAAATCGGGGTTTCTTTCTATCAGGCACCAGAGTTTTTCCAGGTTTTCCAAAGTGACCAACCTAGCCTCTAGACAGTGTCCAATCTAGCTTCTAGAGTTTCAGACAGTCCTATTTGACGGATGATCGGAAATCTAGCCAGTCCCTAAGGCGCTGTTGATACAAACGAAATTCCATTACTAACCCCACAATATACACAGCCCAAAATTCTTGAAGTGTTAGAAATCCTTTCTCATGATAACAAAAAAAAAACATAACTAATCAACCCACCTGCAATCAGGACTTCTCCATCTCGTCAATTACTTCACGATGTCCAGTGAGGTTATGGAATGTTGCGGCGACAATATATCCTCACAAGAGAAAGATTTGGGTCATCGATCAAAAATTTCAACACACGTTGAATCACACAAATTATCACTACCCAAATCACTAAATGGCGGCCTCAGAACATAATCCTAATTAAAGATGATTATGAAAATCAAATATAATTCTGAAGACGCCAGTCAAACGCAATCAAGCCACTTTTCAGAGAGAGAGAGAGAGGGCTAACGAGAGACAGAACACCCACTCAAAGTCATCCACTGGTCATCGATTCAAAATTACCTGGGACGATCCCTTTAGGGACAGAATGCAAGGAGAGAGGGCGCAGCAGATAAAGGTATGTCCACGCCTGCACGAATCAATTTCACAGTATCAGCAAAGTACTGTTGGAAGCATTTCTGAATGCATAAAAAGATTGCACAGCCTCATTTGATAAATGCGACTGAATGACCCAAATAAATATTTCAATTACTGTCGTGTAACGTGCCTTCACTTTGATGAACTTCCATCAATGGTGGGACCAGAAATAAAGAAATTATATATGTCAACAAAACCCTTATCTCCAGTATATTTTGGTCGCCTGAGTATTAACGTCGAATTCTGTTGGGAACAAGCACGAACACACCTTAATCCGCGTCATTTCTGCGTCATACTGCACCTTACACTACTCCACAATTTCTACACTTCGTGCAAGAGGTACTGTTCCCTGACTGACAGTTAGCACGAGGGCGTGCGAGAACGCACGAGAACCGATGATCACCTAAAGGAAGAACAGCTCCGAGACCGCTTCCAGCTAACTTTACTTGAGTAATATAACCCGAAAATTCCAAACAACGTAAACAATAATACAGTGCCCACGGCCCCACTTTTATACCAACAATTCAATCAGTGCAGGACGTAGCGATCGTTCATTAGATGTTTATCACAATAGAAGTCAGATGGACTGAAAGGTATGCTAAGCATTGTCTCGTTGCTCCCAGTGGATATTGAATCGGCCAACTGATTACTAAGTTGCTAAGAAATCAAATGATGTCTCTTCACAGTGAATGACCAGGTAGTTGATGGAGGTAGGTTACTTATCAATGTGTTTAATTGAGGATATATACCTAACGTAGAAAATGAACGTTACAAATGAATGGTTCAATGTCACCAATTTCAGTTCATATCTTGCAAATTTCATGTGAGTGATACTTAATAATAGGAATCCGAGTGTACCAGGTTCCTATTTGAAATCACAATTGATGACACTGTTGCTACTTCAGAACTCTGTTGAATGTCTAGTCTGAATTCATTGTAGATGAATTGATGAACAGGCAAGCACTGACATTCATTATTGTATATTATCACAGAGTTGGAATATTAGTATAACATGAAGAATGTTTTGGGAAAACACAAAAAAATCTCGTTGAGCAAAAAAGGAAATAAAAACTTTATTCATTTTCACCAGTTTTAATTGAACAAAATTTCTACTCCATAATGTCAATTCATCCTACATATTATAAGCAAAATACATGAAGGAGTTTCATTTTATATCTTACCAACCTGAGTGGCCTGAATAAAACTACCGTTCTACACAACGACAACAATTATCTGAGGAAATGAGAAAAAAACAAGTCGAATCGAAGTTAAACATCACTATTGATTGTCCAACTCTTGGTCACCCCTTCAAGGAATTTTTGATGGCACCCCCTATACCTTTCGTGGTCATTAGCCATACTTCCTCAGCATTAATAATAACTACAACCCAAAACATTATTTTCCGAATCACCACGGCCACCAATGCATCCTTACACCCAGCACTCTCGAGAAGTCATAACGAACTAACGCTGGTTGGATTCTGAAATATAAAAGACATCCCGGCGATTGTTCCCGATGGCTGCATATAATTCGTCAGAACGAATTCTATCAACACCGTATAATATCAAAATATATTCGATCAAAATGGTAATTCAACAGAACCGTAATTTAACAGAGCAGTAATTCATCGGCATGCAAAACATCATAATGTAATCTATCATGTTGTAAAATGAAGGAATGTACTTCATAAAAACGTAAACATCATACCGTACTTTATAGAAATGGTAATTCATCATAACCGTATTCCATCAGGATGGTATTTCATCAGAATCGTATTCTGACAGCACGGTGAATCAACAAAACCGCATTAAATAAAAAAAGCAATTCATCAGAACCGTATTTCGTCGCTTCAGTAATTTGTCAGAATCGTATTCTGTCGCAATGGTGATATATCATATCGGTAAATCGTCATGATGGTGAATTATCAGAATTGTAATCCGTCGGAATATTATTTTGTCAGCAGTGTATAGTATCGGTACTGTAAAACATCATAACCGTATTTTAACAGATCTGTGTTTCATAAGAACCGTAATTCATCGCTTCCGTATTTCATCAGCATATCAATGTATCATAATCGTATTCTATCAGAACGCTAATCCATCATAACCGTCTTTCATCAAAACCGTATTCCATCAGAACCGTATTGTATCAGCACAGTATTTCGTCAGAATGGTAATCCATCGTAGGTACAGTGCCCTATCGGGAACGGAGTATCGATGTTCTGTCCGCTTTTCAGGTATGCTATGCGATGGCGCTGGTGAATGCATGTAAGATAAAAGAAGTATCAGATCAGAATAACTATTCTAACATGAAATATGTTATTCTGAATGAGATCCCGATAGAATTTCACCTCAAGAATCTTTGTAAGCTTCTCAATATAACTTCTCAATGTGAGATCGTATATTGTTTATATTCTTATTGTCGGTGTTTGATAAGTGTATAGAGAGGCAGTTAGTTCCAACTGCCTGCGTGCGGTATCAATTATCAGGAATTCAGTTGTACCTACGTAAATTAGATTTAAAAAAAACCTTATTCAATTTAGAATTTCCTTACACTCTGTAGATATGCATCTTATCGAAATGTTATATCTATACAAGAATATATAGAGAAACAAGGTGCTTTCAGAGTCAGAATGAGATGAACCGATGAAAAATTTCATGCGTATACAAGGTGAGTCACAATAATTCGAGCCCGTGACGAATTTCAAAATCATCAGATAAATAACCTAATTTTGAAGTTGAAAGTTCGTATCACCGTATATCCTGAACTCAATCCGTTCTGTGATAAGGTGTCAGGAATTGGATTACGATTTGAAATTTCAATATGCTATCGACTGCTGAATTAGTTATAGGTAATCATTTATTTAGATTTTTTTGACCCATAGAGTACTTACGGTCGCATATGACCACATTATTCTTCATATCACCATTTTTAGACATCAGAATTATTCAACATTAGTTAGGCTGTTAACATCACACATATTTCATGAACCTGAACTCTCAAGTTACCGAGATGAATGCGGAAAACTAAATATTTCACATCCTCATTCAGAATAATGAATATATGTCAGTTGTCACTTTGCCCGCAGTGAGATATAAAAATGGAATCACTTTTTTTGATTAGGTTCGGATGGAATGTTTTATGTCTTTACCTTATTCTCTGTTCATCGTTCGATGACTATTTTCATATTGTATCCACACTTCCCAAATTATTTTTTCTTCAACACTTTAACTGTCGCAGTCACTCACACAAGCCTTTTGAGTTCTCATGAGCTTGGACAACACCATGCACATATTCGTTGCATACGTCAACAATTCAATGTATTTACCCACATCTTGCAAGCAATATCGAGGATATATTTGTTCAGGGGTTGCTGGAACCACACTCAACATGTTGTTTTCAAATACAACTCTATGGCATGTGACCACTCATTGGAAATCAGGTAGAAAGAGGAATCTAGCAAACGGGCAGAAGTTCAGGTTTGTGTACGTCTCCGAACATTTTTTTCAAAAATGATTTTTCAAATTTTTGATGGATTTCCAGTTACTTCGAAAGAACACAGAATTCAACGAACGCTCTGTTTACAAATTCTATGTGTGATATATCTTTGAATCCAGCTTCCCATGGATATTTCAGCAATTGAATAATATTCAGGATGTCCCATTTGAAAAAATCATCGAGGACGTTATGAATCAGACGTGAATCACCCTGTATATTTGATGTCTGCCTACAAATGCGACCTGCTTCAATAGATTCCTCAAAAATGAATAGTTTGGCTTAACATGAATGTATCCACTACTACTATACGAGAATCCTGCTCGATGTGACGTATTTGCTGCATAACAACCCTCTATGTGTGATATATGTTGGAATTCAGTTTTTCATAAGGATTTCAAAAATTGAATGATATATATAAAATATTCACGCGGACATAATAGCTCCAACTTGAATCTCCCTCTATATTTAATTTTCCTGTATGAATCTAGCGAATTTAAATTGAAAGTCGAATTATTCCAAGAATTTGAAGAAAAGTTATCGAAAAAATAAACGAATTATAGATTAACCGACAAAAACGCCCCAAGCCAAACAAGCACCGTCAGTTATTATTCGACTTCTATGAAGAAAAAATAGTAGGAAATGCGAGGAAATGGCTCATCAGATACTAGGAGGAACATATTTTTATGATTCAAACTCCCCTAACAACACAGGGATGTCCTAGGTACGTTCCTTCTTTGTCCCGCGGTACAAGGACATGATTGGGGCATCCAGGGGATGTCCCGCAGTGGTTGTCCAGTTGACATCCCGCCCGGTACATCCCTAGGTTATCCTATTCGTGTCCCTGGAATATCTGATATCGATTCACAGTCATTGAATTTCATCAAACTATCGAGTTACATTTTTTGAAAATGTCTGTTTTTCTTCTGGAAAATAATTGTAATGAATATAAAGAATAAAGTATCAGAACTTCAACAAAAATCGTAAATGCATTATGCCCCTCATTTTCAAACAAGAATGTATTCATTCAGGTTTCTGTAGTTCAGTCCTGTTCATAAATTTGTTCAGTACATGAATCTTCAGAAGGCATATTAGCTAATGGAGTAAGGTGCGTGCATTATAAGCTGAAGGTCCCGGGTTCAATACCTACTCGATCTACATTTTCTCCTTTTGTCGAAGGGATGTCCCTGAAATATCCTTGGGACGTCCTAGGGATATCCTTCCTTCGTACTTGGTACATCCTAGAGACGTACCAGAAGGACATCCCTTGGATACCTTTTTTGGCGGCCAGCGGATGTCCCTTGGACATCCCTAGTATTGAATCAGGGACGTCGTTGGGAATGTACTAGTATCAGCGATAGTAATTTCTTTTTAAATAGTATCAACCTTTTTTTTAATTGATTCTAACTTTTACGTGAAATTATTCGACGATAAACCTTGAAAATGCTCTTCATTATCGTACTGGCAATTTGATTCATATGTATGAAAAATCCCGTAAGACGCTGTGATTTTGTCATTATGACAGCAAAAAAACATTGCTCTGAGTTTTCCAGCGACAAACCGCAACTTGACATTTGAAACCATGACAACCAAAATTGTAAACGAATACTTTTTGAGAGCGTTCATGTCAATTTTTCTCAATCATGCGTTGTCACAAAAGTATCTTATCTGTGAAAAATCCATCGACAATAATGTGATAAGCAATTGTTGAATTGTCTTACCGAATAACACTCAAGAATCTTTCTGTAGGAAGGTTTGGAAAATACAAAATCATCTCCACAACGTTTGATAATGATAGAAGTTTCAACGTTGAAACTTAGTATTCGATGTGGTCCCCTACTACTACATCGCTGGTTATGTCAACTCCTCAGATTTTGATACAGGGGAAAATAATGAAGCAAAAATATCAAAATTTGCTATTGAATAACTACAGAGATATTGTCGTTGAAATTTTGGTTGGGGGTATTCCAGCTATATCCACTTTTTCTGAATGAAGTTGCCTGATAGTCTACTTTGAAATTTCGAACCATTTAACAAACAATATAAAGTAGGTATCAGGCCTTGACAATCTGTTTATATTCCATATTATCGAAAAGAGCTCGTTGTATACTACATAATGGAATTTTTATTCTGAAGAACATGTTCCAAATTAAAAGGGTGTTGCGAGCTGATTTCGCACATACTGTTGTAGGTTTATGAATGAATCGCAATAATATGTAAGTTGAGAATAAATTAACTATGTTCAAGAGCCGGCTGCAAATATCGCTGTCATCAGATAATGAAATGATATATGTCCCAAAGTCATGTGGAAACATTATTGTATTTTATCGAACGGAACCTGTGTCAATCACTATCCTGAGCAAAATGATGGGGAAATTGCATTTTCCTGTGCGGAAATATACACTCGAATCTACCATTTGATCATCCCATCATTCTGCTCAGGATAGTGATTAGTAGAGTCACTGGATGGTATTAGTTTGATAAGAGTTCGGACACAGAAATGACAACTGTTAGGGTTTTTGAATGTTTAGATTCATTAAGTTACACACCTTGCATTGTGACAATAGCACCATAGTCGTCCCGCGCTTTTTATTCGAGATAATTGTTTGAATTTGACAGTAAATTTTATGAACGTCAGATTTGAAATGAAATGTAATTATATTATACTTTTGAGAAAAAAGCAGCTATGGAAATCACTTGCTGTGTAATAAATTGTGCCAAATCTGATAAAATGGATATCATTCAAACAATTTTCCAAAACAAATATCAACCATTTGCTTATGGAAGGAAGATATGAAACGGCCTGGGTGGAAAATCCATTCCAAGACGAGCGAAATTTGTGAGGTACTCATTAAAATTAGCTTCTTATAACAGCATCTGATTACAGAATGAAACTATATTTTAGGTCCAGTTTCGAACAGACGATTTCAAAATCTGTTTGAGAGAATCTGCTATTCCATCAATTTACGAAGCAGACGATTTCAAAATTCCATTATTATCATCACACAAAATACAGAACAAAATAATCATGGAAAGAGGAAACTAAGAAAAGCAAGGAAACTACAACGTGATATATTATTGAATGTCGTTTTTGATGCCGATCAAATTCAAAATTCAACAGTGAAAAGTGAATAATTATTTATGTATCAAGGGAACGCTGGAGGTTATCGTTTTGGAGATATTTTCTGTATCGATCCATGTCACCTTTAGATGCTTAGCTCCTAGGGCGCTGAGTGAAGTTGCTGAGAACTTTTCAGAAAAATGTATTTGGTATATCGATCCATGTTACTTAGATGATTATAGCTTCTATGGCGCTAAGTGAAGTTTTCAACACCCTGTATCTCCGAAATGAAACATTTCCGGACACAAGCTTATATTATTATAGACTTTATTTCTTAAAATTGTCTCAGGAATATTTCACTTGAACGTATTTATATGTTACTTCCTGTATATTGAGAATACCTATATTAATAACTTCATGTTTTATACTTATCACTGATGGAGTACAGTTTGACATACAATAAGGATTTATAGCTATAAGTTCATCCATATGTGTATATTTTCTAATATTAAAACGTTGGTACATGCATTCTTCTCATTTATATAACAGTTGTTCTGCTAGAAGTGTATCACTATAAATTGAAGTGGGTGTTTGTACCCTATATTCATTGTCCATCTACGGCTATGATTGATTTGACAGAAAATATAACCTCTAATATCGTATTTGACAATCAGGCGCTTCTAGGGAAATTGAAAAGACAAAGAGCAGAATATATGTCTTATTCTTTTATTCACTTAAACCATTGTATTATAGAAAATAGAAAAGGACAAAAGTTCAGCTGTGTCCGAACTCTTATCAAACTAATACTAGGGTCCCTTGATGGAAATTGACATTAAAGTCATCTTAACAGGGTACGGACAGATCATAGCTGCATTCTTTTTTAATGGTCTAGGGACTTGAGTTTTGTCTACTGGCATCACTGACATTGCTGTCACGTCACATCAGTAAAGGAGCTGTACCAGTTTCCCCGCAATTTTCAAAATTCTAAGTCATTTTTCCCTAGATTCTACGGAAATTACGAGATGCATGGAGGGAAGCCCCATAAGAGCCCATGTAAAGCGAAGCATATTTTTCCCCAGATCTACGGACTTTTTCCGTGAATTTTAAGCTCAAAAATAGCAAAAACGGTTCCTTTCAAGGTCATCCGTCTCTGACGAGCTGGCTACCCGCTAGTCACCCCTCCGCCCAACCACGTGACTCGGCTAGCCAATCACAGGCCAGCTTGACTCGGCTAGCTACTCGCGGCCCCCACGAACGGCGCGAAATTCAAATCTTGGATGGAAATATAATGAATAGAAAAAAAAATTGTGTACGAGTTTGGAGTTTGGTAAGCGGCAAGATGGCAGGCGATGCTGAAGAGAGCGTGGCTGGCGCTAGCAGGTCGACGTTGCCGGACGTTTGAAAAAACTGGATATTGTGCTCCGTAATGTGCATTTCATCGTTTTGGCAATGGCGTATCGACATATGACGTACGACGATGAGCTGGCTATCCGCTAGTTGATGATAAGATTGACAATAACACATCCACAATAACAAAATGAATGGTAATATACACTGCGTGAACCCAAAAAAGATACATTCCCCACCTAGACGTTCAATAATGGAGGTATACAGGGTGAGTGAGATGAATAGTGACAAAAAAAAAACACTGGGGACTCATGAGTAGCCCCCTCCGAATTAGATAACTAACGTATGACGTATGACAGATGACATTTGGCAGATGACATTCGACAGATGACGTGTGCGAGATGGCGTATGGCGTGGAAGGATATAATAATGAGGAAATATTATCGAACACCTCTCAACCATAACTCTATGGGTAGCGTATACCACGTGACCTTACGGTGCTCATCACGCCCAGTCAGCGCATCCTTTCATTATCAGCCATGGAATATGTCAGATAATTCTTTATCAAAAATCGTTTCACGTTCAGGTTCAACTGCAAGTCCATCAGGCACCACGACCCCATTTTCATTATTAACCATAAAATAAGTCGAACAACTCATATATCGAGTAACCTTACGGTGCTCATCACACTCAGACAGCACATATATCCTTTCATTATCAGCCATGGAATATGTCAGACAACATTTTAACAAAAACTCGTTTTACGTTCATGTTGAACTGACATTTAACAAACGATAACGCACCCTGCTTTAGTTATCAAATAAATAAGTATATGTCAAACGATGCTCTACCAAAACTTGTAACGTATAGGTTAGGAGTGCTAGTGACTATATTAATCATTCCAGAATAACGTTATTTAACAACTGCTGAGGGGCAAACATTGTATTCTGTCCAGATTTGTCATATGAAACCAGAATTTAGTGGGATCGTTTTCCTTGGCATATGAGTTGGAACCAGAAAGAATTTCATAATTTCGTTTTGGTGAAACTGTTATATATTATATTGTGCTATGCTCATCGGAGGTGACCTAACAAATAGTTTGCATGCCCCTCAAGAAACCATATAAAAAATCACGGGTTCTGGAATGATCAATAGGTCACGTGCACGAAATGTCAGATGACCGACCCTGGAGGTCTAACAATCTCACTACTTAGTTTTTTATTTGTCGATAGGATTGAGATATTTTTTCACAATCATTTCAGCATATGAATCGCGTTTCTTGGGATATTTATTTGCCCGCGACCCATGGATGCCAGCGTTTTTTAGGTGTGATACTTTGTTGAATAACCTGATGAAAGCTGTTTGATAATAACCTAAACTATCAATGAATCTCCTCAATCAGTTGCGAAAATAATGTGAATCAATAAAAGATATGTATACAGGGTGTCCCTAGACCAGTGGGACAGTTAAATATCTTCTGCACCAATAGGAATTTTCAAAATATTATAATTCCACATCATATCGCATCATGAGTGCTATCTTCAGGAATGACTATATTTTATACGAGGGGCGCAAGGAAGGCTCACAAAATCGAACATCAATTTTTTCAAATGGAACACCCTGTATTTCATTGCATTTTCATATTCTCCTTGAAGAGCTGAATTCAACGACCTAGCACACTTGGGGTCTAGCGGGAATGATTTCCGAGATATAGGGTGTGGAAAATCGAGATTTTTCATTTTTGGGAATTTTTTGTGTCAAAACTATTCATTATTGGTCAAAATGGCTCACATGTCCATATCTTAACTTTTGATTTACTATTCACTCGTATTTAAATTAAACAAATACAGGGTGGTGTAGAATTCTCAGTTTCAGTCGGAATTCCACACCACCCTGTATTTGTTTCAATTAAATACGAGTAAATAGTGAATCAAAAGTTAGGATATGGACATGTAAGCCGTTTTGACCAATGATGAATAGTTTTGACACAAAAAATTCCCAAAAATGAAAAATCTCGATTTTCCACACCCTATATCTCGGAAATCATTCCCGCTAGAGCCCAAGTATGCTAGGTCGTTGAATTCAGCTCTTCAAGGAGAATATGAAAATGCAATGAAATACAGGGTGTTCCATTTGAAAAAATGGATGTTCGATTTTGTGAGCCTTTCTTGCGCACCTCGTATAAAGTATAGTCATTCCTGAAGTTAGCACTCATAATGCGATATGATGTGGAATTATAATATTTTGAAAATTCCTATTGGTTCAGGAGATATTCAACTGTCCCACTGGTCTAGGGACACCCTGTATAAGACCAAAACATTCATGAGTGATGATCACGGATCATTTTAAATAACAGTTGTTTTGATGTTATGTCGTTTTGATGTTTTGTCGTTTTAATGTTTTGTCGTTTTGATGTTTTGTCGTTTTGATGTTTTATCGTTTTATCATTCACTGTTCTTCAACATTTGACAGATGGTGTTTGAAATATGATGTAGGGAGTGGTTACAAAAACAAGGGAATATCATCGAAATAATTTATATTCAATAGTGATTCTTTTCTATAAAAATCACATTTTTCTTGAGAAGGCGGTCGACTTTCATAGTGTGTCTGGCGATCGGAACGAAAGCATGGCAGCTTGATTATCAGGTCAAAATTGAAGAGATATATATCCAAACTATTAATAAGAGCATGGAAATTGTAGCCCATTTCCCCACCACCCAAGGGGGTAGAGCTCTGGCGCGTTGCTTCTTTTTTTAGTGGGAAGCTCCCCGAGAGGCCTACTTTAACCACTTATGGTGATAAATAATTAGGTTAACAATAATGATACATTTTTGTATTTTTTTCCTGACAGCACGAAGATTCATTCCTAAATCAATAGAAACACTTCATTAATTCGTCTGGTGTATGTGTTTTTCAGACGACACGAAGATGCATTCCTGAATTAATAGAAACACTTCATTGATTCGTCTGATGTTTGTTTCATCGAGACAGCACGAAGATTCATTCCTAAATTAATAGAAACACTTCATTAATTCGTCTGATGGTTCTTTTCGTATGTTTTTTTTTTCTCCAGACAGCACGAAGATTCATTCCTAAATTAATAGAAACACTTCATTAATTCGTCTGATAACTTTCATTTTATGGGGTATCTCATTTGATTGCCAACCCAACCATTCATCACATTCAATGTTAGATTCGATATTGGGTTAGGTCCTTAACTATCGATCTCCATAGCTTCATCTTTGATAGAATAGTGCCCCCAAGGAAGAGTTTCATATGATCCTGAAACAATATACCTCTTGTCATCTTGAGAGCTGAGAGCAATTTTTTCTTGCAAGATGGAATGAACCTGATGCTTTTCCGCTCTGATAAAATTTTGTGAAACGGTTTTCTGCTCATGTGTTTCCAGACATTTCACATAATCCTCGAAAGTGATGGCTGTTTTGACGACGGATGATTTCACACCTTTCGCTTTCTTAATAACACCCATATTCAATATGATATTGCAGATTTCGTCATCATCATAATCTTCCTCTTGTAACTCTATCTTCTTCCTCATTATATCATCTCTAGTTACCAGCACCTTTGTGGAGTATAATTTAGATCGTAGGCCTACATAATCTGTCATTATGACAGAACTATTCTCATCTTTCATCATTCCTAGAACTTTCTTGTTAACCTGTGGAATTCCATGAATGTTATCACTAGGATAGTCGGAAGTATCGAAGTGGGTGTAACAATCTCGCTTCATAACTTCATACGGATCTAGATTTCTAATCTCATAGATGAGTGAGTCTGTGTCGGTGTAACAGATGGTACATTGATCACCAAACTCTCCATACATGTATTCATAGTGAAAGCCATATAAAGTTGTCTTCGCAAGATCTAGAATGGCTTGACCAACGTATATGGGCTTGTTTAACCAGATTTCCAATTTCTTGAGTTCGACTGCAACCAAGTTCTCGTTGAAAATTGTGCAGTTCTTGAACTCAGGTTTCGAAATATAAGCCTCAGCACCATATCTCCCAGCCCACTCTGTCAAAAGTCGAACGTTCACCCGCTTCCTGATATTTTCCATCGTTTTCCCGAAAACAGCATTGTTCATAAGCTTGAACAGATTCTTTTCAAATATATTCTTAGCTTGTTGACGGAGGTTAGTGTTGAGGTCAATATATGATTTGAGCCATGTGGATTGTTGGAACCTGAGCACTCGATGGATCTTTTTCAACACTAATCCATGAGCTAATGCTTGTTTGAGAGTTCGGTAATGTATAACATAGTTTGTTTTATGATTCAACGTAGCCATCAACTTGGTGGGTTGAGAAGATCTTGTCGGAGGTTCCATAGTTTTTGGATTAATATGTTCGGGGCAGAAAGGTAGGTCTTTGTGAGTATCATGAAGCTTATGGGGATATTCCAAGTCAACTTCTAAAAAGTATCCTTCTAGCGCATCATCAGCAATAGCTGTTACATCAAGATTAGTGTCGACCCATTCAAATCCTCCATACGGTAATGCTTGGGACATAGCCCACCCATATTGATTATTAACATCATAATACATCAGATATGAATCGGGCTTCGTAGAATCATAGGTGGGCATATATCTATTATTAGCATGAACTCTTCTCTTCGAACAAATTTGACTGAGGCCTCCTCGAATTCCTCTTTCAACAAACAAGAACATATCCACATCAGTGAGAAGCTCCAACTTCTGATTCGTATATTTCAACATAGCATCCCAAGTGAATCCTGGTAAGGTATAATAGTGAGCAGGATCAAGATTATAAGTTCTGAGACAGCTGGCACGAAACTGCTCGAAAACATCAACCAAAAGCATGATGTCTGTCTTCATGTAGAGGTCAACATACTGACCCAAGTCTTGACAATTGAACTTCGACCACACAAGCTTGGCTCTCAGATAATGTCTGCGTGGACAAGGTTTATCGTCCAGTTTGTTGTAGAAGGACTCAATAGGGGGCAGTCGGGTTTCGCTGAAGCGCTCAAATGAATCTGTATAGTCGTATGGCATGACACCCTTCTTAGTCAATAATCGAAAATGTTCTTCTGGAAGGTCACAAAATTGTGATTTCAGATTCGGAAATTCGGTTAAATATGATACCAGCTTATCCAGAGAAGAGTTCATGAAGCGAAACGAATCAATGAATCGGAAGCTTATGCGTGAATCTTCGTTGTGTTTGGTGAAAGAGATGTATTTTTCTTTGGTGATTGGTAACAGATCGACTTGACCATGCATTTTAGATGCTATATCCTCGATAATGAAATTTGCATCATAACCACTCAGATTGTGGAACACAACAGGTATCACATGGCTATCCTGGTACCGAACGTTGCAGCTTTCATGGGCTGGACCTCTGTAGTTGTTTTCCGGAATGAGATGCGTATGGTCACGAACTTTCTTATCGTCAGGTCCAAAAGGTTGTTCACAAATGTGGCAGTGTGTTGCTTTTCTGAATTCTGCTTCCTGCTCAGCGGTCATGTCGATGTTATATGAACATAAAAACACGGTGGACATATCCTCAGCCAACTGTTTCAGCTCATCAGCAAACCATGCCATACAGTCCTGCCCTCGGTATGAATGATAAAAAGAGAGAGAATCGTCATAGGAACACTTCATGAAGTATCCAATGGCAGCTGGAACGTGGTGCTGTGGCTTTTTCGTATCACCAGTTTCCTCCAAAACAGATTCCAAATCGGCATATACCATGAATGGGACTTTCTCCTTGTTCTTATGATTCTTGAATTTCAGAATGTTTTTACCTTCCTCCGGCATTCTGATTGCGGTCTCATTCATTGTTATACAATTTTCAACATGTTTAGTGAGCTTTTCTTCAGAATAGAAATAATGAAGACAGCGGTCGCAAAAGAATTTCTTATGTCCATCTTTACTGAGCTGAGAAGAAAGAAGTCTGGATAGATCCTTTATCCAACAATAGTGATACTTAATGGAGGATGAAAGCTTCTCGTGAGCATCTTTTTCATCAAAGTATTGATCCTGGACAAGTAGGAGGTTGATGTGTCTCTCTTTCTTTTCCCTCGTTAAGTATGTGGGGAGAGTTTGTAAGTTTTTGGATTCCTTTTGCAGAATGTACAGATTTATTGATATAGCATTTTGTTTCTCAAACCGAGGAATCTGTTTGGCAGTCATAGGGAAGTGAATGCCCTTGAGGTTGAGAACTGTAGAAGGGTGGGGGTATGAGGATGTTCTATCTGTATCATGCACATCAGGATACAACGCTGATGTTATCGCCCAACCAAAGCATAATTCATCTTCGTTTTTGACGTTGATGCAGGCTCGCTTCCGTTTTATCTGTGGTGGCAACTCAACATATGATGAGCCAAGTTGGGGAGTAAATTTGTTGATGTTCACCCCCAGATTGATGATACTTTTCAGTGCCCATCCGCTATCACGTTCTTGAAATTCCTCCAATTCTCTCAGAATTGGTTTTGTAACCTTTTCATCGAACCAACTATTCAGATCTGCATCCTTGTAGATGGGTGAGTTTGAGGTAGTAAAGTACTTGTACTCACTAAGTACACTATCTCCCTTCACAAGCTCAAACTCCCCGCAGAAAACAGTATTCACTTTGACTGCAGCATCTCTTTTCACCGCGTTCTGTATGCGTATTCTGAATAGAGCTCGGCAATCGGTCAAGAAGGTCGCAGGATCTTTATGTGCCAAATTGGAAATGATTCCTGTTCGAATTCGACTCTGAAAAGCTGATTGGAAATCATCCCAGCGAACTCTATCTCGTGCAGTCTCCTTTCTTGATGCAAGTCCGGACCCCTTCTTGTGAAGCGCTTTGAACTGATTTCGAAACGATTTTAGATTCCGGAGACAGGCCTCCAGATGCTGCTTCTCACCCAAGGTCTCAGAACATCTCAAAGCTTTATTCAAACGCCTTATCCCCTTCTGACATTCACGAAGCCCTTCTCTTGTTCTGTTTTCATCATACGCAGATGTTTGAAAGCCCAGAAGTGTAGCTATATGCTTCACCAAGTCTGCAAACAGCGACATTTCGATAACTGGAAAAATGACAACTTTAATTGATATGCAAATACGTCTACACTCGAGCGTGGTCAGTGATAGAATGCGATGAATTGAAAGATTTTGAACTAAGGTCACACATTCCTCCTTCTCAGACGCATGCGCAGATAACCCTTTCATCTCTGATCTATCTTGAACTGAGTTCCGTATGCACACTCGACCTCCTCAGACGCATGCGCAGATTACTCCTTCATCTCTGATCTATAAAGAGTAAGTTGAGAGTCAACTATGTCTCAACAAAAGCTTCACAAATCATTCCACATCCAACTATCTTGTAGAGTAGTCATGGTGAATATTTGTGAGCGCTGTCATCAGATATATCCTATTACTACACGAGAACTTTGTGACAAATGTTATATAAAACGTGGTCTCAATAGTGGAGAGTGGATTCCCTTCACCATCAACTCATGGGAGAGTTATGAAAGTTTCAAGAAATGGCAATTTAGCTATGATCGACGCCAAATATTGTGTGAGAAATGTGGGAAATTCATGAATAGAACTGACATGTACCGCCATATGAGGAATGTCCATGAAGTAGAGAAGTTTTCCATACAATTCGCTCCATCCATGCCTGACTCAGTTTGATAGATGACGTTTGACAGGTGGTGTTTGCGATATATGATGAATTTGGTGAGACTCAATTATATTCTGATAGAATTTTACAATAATTATGTTCACTTCAACTATTGATCAGTGTTAATCAAGATGTTGAAGAGTGAGCATGTGCTATTGCTTTCAATCATCGCGTCAGTTTCCGCTACTGGCAATGATACGATAGAATATGCAGGTGCCTTTTTGAAGCGTTTCGGCTACATAAATACAACGGATAATGCTGTCACCGATATAGAATCAGCATTAATGACATTTCAAGAGACATACAATCTCCCTGTGAGTGGATCGCTGAAAAACGAAACTCTACGTTTGCTGAATAGTCCGCGTTGTTCTGTAGGAGAAAATAATTTCATGATACATTCAAAATGGAACAAAACCAAGTTACGCTGGTATTTTCCTCAAGCTAAACAGGTACATCGTGATACAGCCAAGATGGCATTCGATAGGTGGGAGGAAATATCGAATTTGAAGTTTGAAAATGTGCAAAACCCTTACAGGAAAAAGCCTGATATTACCATAACTGTTATTCGAAAAAATCACAATTTCCGAGCAGACTGCCAAGGCACTTCCAAGTGTCCACATAATTTCGACGGCCCTGGAAAAGTTTTAGCTCATGCATATTTCCCAAATGAAAACAGCAAATGTGTCGAGATTCATCTTGATGCAGAAGAAATATGGTATCTTGGAAATAGTACTTCTCCTGATGGCCAAACTAATTTATTGATGGTCCTGATTCACGAAATTGGCCATGCTCTTGGGCTGGGCCACAGTGGCGTCAATACAGCTATTATGTATCCTTGGTATCAAGCAAGTCCAGCATCATTCGATATAGATGATAAGAGGGCGATAGAATATTTGTATGGTCAAAAAACTGAAAACAATCGACGAACTTCAACAGCTCCGACAACTAAATCGCAAAAAGCAAAATCCTGGCACGTAGATAGCCCAACCACAGTTTTGGCAGTGCTGCCAACCAAATCCCAGAGCGTAGACATTCCTAGCATAACCTCAAAGCCACCGCTGATAACTACAACAAAATTATGCGAAATTCAAGTGCCAGATTTTATGTTTCTAGCTACAGCACCCCAGTTTTCAAACTATCGCATGTATGTAGGATACAATAGATTTTTGTGGAAAATCGATTTGATCGATATGTGTATTTCATCACAGCCAGAATTGCTTGATGATTATCTCCCTGAAGATTTAAAGTCTTCTCGAGTTTCTCATGTCTTCCAAAATTCTGGGGGTGATCTAGTAACATTCATAAATGATAGTATATATTATGCAGCAGCTTTTCCAAATTTAGAAATCCATCAAAGCTTCCTCTTCCCATTGCCTTCTAATGCAAAGATAAATGCTGTCTTTCAAACAAACAGTGGAAAGGCTTATTTGTTATATAACAATGATTCTTACATTGAATTCAATGAAAATGGTAACATGAGCAATCGCGGCCCACTTAGTTATATCTTTCCTGGAATTCCCGCAGGTATAATATCAGCTTTTCGCTATATCGACGGAAATATATATTTTTTCGATAAAAATACATACTACAAGTTCAGCGAATACACTAGACGGGTTGTGAAAGCCGAACCGTTCAGTTGGAGCATCTTTGGAATATTTTGTCCTGATGAGGGATTACTTTATCAATTGAAAAGAATGTTATCAAAAATTAATTCTCTGTATGAATAAATGATTAATATTATTTTGTCTCCTTTTACTTAGTCATACATATAATCAGTCTTAATAGTGAATGGGGGAGTGAGTGAAAGAGCGAGGGAAATATAGCGAGTGTTGTTAGTGAGGTCTACCCACTTTACCTTAGCAGATGGTCGGTTCTACTATCACTATTTGATCTTATAGTACCATCAATCTTGAATTTATAGTTTTAATTTGATGCGCTAATTTTTTCCTGCCCACAATCATTTCATACGACTGATAATGGACCGTAGTGTCTGATACATCTCGTTAGTACTTAATTATACTGTTTACTTATAAATGTTATGAAAACAACAATGCTGAAAATTTACTCTGGGGGAAACATATGGTCTTCTACCTAATATTACACTATCGCTATTTTCATATGGTTTTGAAAAAAGATACCTGCAGTACTTAGGATGCGCGTGGTAACTCTAAAATTGACATTTTTTTTTTATAATTACATAATATTCGCTTTTTCATGATATGTCTCAATTATCATTTTTTCAGTTTGGTACATGTGAGATGATGCACATTTATCATAAATTAGGCCCCCAAATTTTGACCCCTTTCTACAATGTTTCAAATGTTTTGAAAAATCTTCCTGTGTATTAACATAGAGCACATTATTTTAAAAAATTGTCTGCCTACTTCGAAAGTCTCGTATACATTCACGACATTTCGACAAGTCCTGATGACATTTTGGAGGGTATCTGACTGGAGCAGCCTTGACAGTCTAGTCTGCCATATCATAAGTTACAATGCATACTGAATCCTGAATAATATTTTTTCAGAAAGCTCTTGATATTAAATCGATCTCGTATTTATAGAAGCAATTTTCAAATGAATCACCCTGTATGTGAATTTTTTTTTTCTGGAAACCCTTGATATGGAGTTTCAGTCTATATGTGATTGTTCGTTGCAAAATAAGATGGAAAAATGTCTGCTATTTGATTTTTACGTGTATACTTAATACAAAATGCTATACAAAGCTTTCAATAGTTGACCCGCTTGATTATAACCTATCCTATCAACGAATCTCCTCAAGCAGTCAACTCGGTGGAAGAAGTTATGGAATGAATTCAGCTGTTTGATAATAACCTATCAATGAAAACCCAATTATAAAACAATTTTTCCCAATTATTATTTTATCTCATATTTCCGCAACCGCCAGTGAAAGACATACTAAAGTTCATATCAAGAGCTATCTGAAAAAAAAAAAAATCACATACAGGGTGATCCACTCGAAAAACAGCTTACTGCATCATTTTACATATGAGTGAGTGATGCTCTTTCAATCTGAACAAACTGAAATATCTCACTTGAACTGAGCTGAATCACTTGACATGCATTCTGTTTAATTGTAATCATTTAGAAAAACTGTCAACTTATTGAGTTCAGATCTAGTAGAATATTTCAGTAAGTTCAGATTGATAGCTGTCAAAAATCCGCACTGACTGCTGAGTAGAACGGAAATTAGACGTTTCCATAAAAATGTTCGACTCTGTATAAGTGAAACTTGTTTGCTATTCCAAACCAAAGAATGAGTGTGGGTAGTAAATTAATGGATACAATTTGAGTTGATTCCTTGATTTTTGCATATTCTTTTTATTTCGATTTCATTAAATGTTGCAGCCTCAATTAAAATTGATAGAAATAAATGACTTCATGTTAACTTTTGGTTCATTTAATTATTATCACCAATTTATATAACCCACCCAAACAAAATGCGCTTTTCGCCAGAAATCATGATTTCGGAATTATCATACCATGTCCCCACCATTTCTCCCTTTGCTTAATAAATATGCGTTGAAATTTGCGGATATTCATTATCTGTGCTACATTGTATCAAGAAAAATGAGTAAGTAGCTACATATATTTATAATGATTATAATAGAATAATTGTTAGTACCTATAGATTTTTAAACACCTCTTTGAATAGGAGATTTGAATAATATGATTGACATTTGAATAATATGCATGAATAACTTTCATATTTTGAAGCTGTCAGTACCATTTTTATGTTTCACAGTGATGTACCATATTATGCTAATTTGTCAAATCGATGGTATAACATTTCGATAATCATTGAAAATAGTAAAATCAGCACCTTATTTTTCAGATTTTGAAAATCAAATAAAACGCGTTGTGAGCCGCTGGCTGCCTCCCCACTTACGTGTAAGTAATATATTTTCAATATTGTTTACCTTCATTCTCAAAATAGGTCAATTTTTATCAGAGCGACATTGAAATGGATACAAATATATAAATCCCAAAGATGTATGCTATCGAATGATTCCAATGAAGAATACATATAGGGATCATAATAAAATGTATGATAGACCTTGCCCAAAAGTATTGCACTATAACATTTCCAACGATCTAACTGCATGAATTTCTGTACTCGATTTTTTTTTTCGATTTCAAATCAATTTCAGAATTTCAGAACAAGGGAATATTTTTCATATTAATATATCTATGATAAATATATGTACACATTTCAAACACCTCGTATGTATGGATTTTGTAGGGAAGACGCAGAGTTTGATCATTCGAATTATATTGAAGTGATGTACCTGATTTTTTTCGCTTTGAAATCAATTTCAGAATTTCAGAACACGGGAATATTTCTCCCATTGATATATGATAAATATATGTACTCATTTCAAACACCTCGTATAGAAATAATTGAATAGTCTCCAGAAAGTTCAGAGATTTTCATGGAACTATATATCTATTCCTTTCAAGATTTTACTCTATCATTATGAAAATTCATAATCTGATTTAATTCTAGAAGAATAACGAGATAACAGCAAAAAATGTTTGTCAATAGTTATTTATTATATACTAGGGGGAAAAGTAGTAGATTTTAGCTCCAGGTTGTGTTGTCTCCCGACGCGTAGTCGACGAAGACCAGAAACCGTGAGCAAAAATCAATTATTTTTCCCGCATATAATACACTATTTTTCATCTGCGATAGGAAAAAGAATGAATCAATGTTAAGATCTTACATTAAATTAAGATCAGAAAATTATCGAAGTGAAATTTGAAGTTTCTTAACATATAAAGTGATTACACCTGCGTTGCTCCAACTTTTTGCAGACATCTTTATCATTATTTTGAAGTGATCAAAAACCTGTCAGTCTCATTCAGTGTTCTGATTTTGAAAAATTGCGAATTCAGTGGTTGTTTAGAAATTTAGATAAACGCAAAGTGGAATGACATAATTTTCTGAACTAGCACAACAAAAAATCGCTCCTGTGTTCGATAAATCAATGAGGTGCTTTGTATATCATCACCTTCATTTCCGTATCGGATATCGCAATAACTTCATTGTGTTATCATTTACAAAATCTCCTCACCCATGTAATGTTAAATTTCAAGCAATGAAATTTCCGTCAGATACATGAGCATTACTCAAGATGAAATTAGATGGTTACAAGCCGAAGAAATCGAGATTTACACAATCTTTTATAGTCATAGAAAAAGTATAGTGTTCAACTCGCACGGAATGCTTATTTAGAGTAAGGGGAAATATCCCTGATATATCAAAGATTTCCTACTTATGAATGAAATCGCTCAATCAGAAATCATAAAAATTAAATTTATTTCCATCTCCAGTGAAATTTTCTTTTTCGGCAACCGTCCGGAAAGAGAATGGTGCGATCTATGAGATTCATAATAAATCTTACCACGAAACGTTAAGAATAGAGGCAAACTATCTTTAAAGTCATATATACTAGAAAACGTTAGGACAACCTAACTATGCTGTGGTGAAACTAAATGTGAAAAGTTTGAATCAATCAACATGGCTTTCTGGTAAGATTCATCATGAATATATTTGGGTGGAACACCCTAGTGGGAAGTATTTGACACTATCACCCGCTAGTAAATCATATTCTATAATTTTCACCAATCAGCCAAATTGAAGTGCTAGATTGGTTACTATAAGAGGTATATCTAGATTGCTACACTATTGACACTGAATTACGTGAAATTATATTTTTTAATTTTTATGCAACGACCTATTGAGGAAATTTTCATTGCAGCTGTTAGTTATTTGTTGCAAATAAGAATATAATATTGGAATGTATCTCAATGATCATTTTTCAGCCTTCCTCAAATAACAAGTAATTTTTTTAAATAATTTATTTATGAAACTTAACAAACAAAATTTATTAAAGTACTGACACTGAGAACTATGTGCAGTATAACTATTTGGTTCATTATTTTTCATTCTTGCATTCCATATATTTTCTAATTTGTGGTGGAGAAGTTAGAACATCTACAGGGTGATCAGAATTCTGAATCTTAAACCATCTTTTCTCTCTCGCATTCCACATATTTTGAAATTTTGGTGAAGTAATTGGAACAGATACAGGTTGATCAGAATTCTGAATCTTGAGCCATCCTGTAACTGTTCCAATCGAATGTCTGTAGATAGTGAGTCAAAAAGTTAAGACAGGGACAATGAATAGTTTCGCATTGTCATTTCCGAACCATAAGTATGCAAAATAGATGAAACCAGCTCTTCAGGGGGAATCTGAAAATGCAATAATAAACAGAGTTTTTCCATTTTAAAAAAAAAAAGGCAACTTTGGAACATTTCATGTTTTTAGCAAACCCAGTACAACATGGAGATATTTTCAAAATGTAGTACTGATACGTTCCTAAACAGTCAAAAACCAAATGTGCTATTTCATTGATGACATACTATTACGTCACTCTCATTTTCTCCTCCCAAGGATATTTATATTTTGAATAGCTGTACAGGGGGAATAGTTTACATCCGAAAAACAGTTTTTTTGGGCTCCAGCACTCGCCTACGGCTCAACATAGCAGTCAACTCGTCCAAAAATACAGTTTTTTTCAGACTTGTAATGTAAATTATTATTTTACGGATTTATATCGGTATTCTTCTGAGAAAGTTATATAATGAAATTGATAGTTTTTTCTTTTCAGAGTAAACCGATTGCGATACTATTTGGAGAGGGCGGTGGGGAGGTTGACTCCCCCTCTCCCCCAGATATGGTATTCATAGGTACCGTGGGCCCATATAAAATATGGGTCCAAACGTCCCTAGTGGGGACGGTAGCGATAGCATATAAATAATAATAAAATGTAATCTCAAAAAAGTTGTTAGTTATTATTTATTCAATTTACACTGAAATTAAATATATTTGATGTATAAGAATCGGTTAAAGGGTACCGAAAGAAATGTCTCGCTCTATCCCACTAATATAACTATTATCTAGATTACTATTGGTTATACCTCAGCAACCGGAAAAATCTCATCGAGTCGTTTTATTTTTTACTATTCAGAAACAGATTCTATATGAGTATTACCGGTCTAGATAGTAGTTATGTTTGTGCTCTACCTTGATCATGGTTTAGGGTTGGATCTCTACAAAATTTGAAAATGCCTCGAATAATTGAAACATTAGAGTTCAGGTATAGGGTTTCCTGTCAACAGAATTTTGTACTCAATACTGATATCGATGAGACGTAAGACAATAGATGTTATTATCCCACTTTTAGCAGAAAGAAGAATCAATGTATATAATTTTCTTGGGGAAAGGTGTCAATATCGATTTCACTATGTTATGATCGCACCATAGGGTATATTTATAGTAACCATATCCATGGTAAAATATACCAAGTATATAAGTGAAAAATAAAAGGTGTACAGGCATTGCAAAGGAAAACTCAACGAAGATGTCACAGTAAGTAGACTGAGTAATTAAAACATTCTAAAACAAATCAATGATTCACAATATTATTATAGAAAATTATGAGTCTATATCACTTACCAATGATGTTTTTCACAGTTTCGTTGCGAAATTCGTTAAATGTTGAAAACACAATCAATCACACATTTTATACCATCATCGTATGATGAGTCAACGATTTGAAGAAAAAAAATATACACACATGTCTATGAAATAATCAAATGTTATAATATTAGAATGATTACTGATTCCCAACATATCATGATAACAGCAGTGTTGAATGACCTCTAGGTCAGCTAACAAGATATAGCATTATATAGGGTGATTCATTGTATGTCACTGGTAACGGATAATGAGAAACCTAAAATCTTGTCTGCATTTTCATTTCATCAGGTTATTCAACAAAGTATCACACCTAAAAATCGCTGGCATCCATGGGTCGCGGGTATGAAATGTCAGATGACTGATCCTGGAGGTGAAAAAACAGAAGATCACTATTATATGTCTGAATAAATAAATATCCCAAGAAACGCGATTCATATGCTGAAATGATTGTGAAAAAATATCTCAATCCTATCGACAAATAAAAAACTAAGTAGTGAGATTGTTAGACCTCCAGGGTCGGTCATCTGACATTTCGTGCACGCGACCTATTGATCATTCCAGAACCCGTGATTTTTTATATGGTTTCTTGAGGGGCATGCAAACTATTTGTTAGGTCACCTCCGATGAGCATAGCACAATATAATATATAACAGTTTCACCAAAACGAAATTATGAAATTCTTTCTGGTTCCAACTCATATGCCAAGGAAAACGATCCCACTAAATTCTGGTTTCATATGACAAATCTGGACAGAATACAATGTTTGCCCCTCAGCAGTTGTTAAATAACGTTATTCTGGAATGATTAATATAGTCACTAGCACTCCTAACCTATACGTTACAAGTTTTGGTAGAGCATCGTTTGACATATACTTATTTATTTGATAACTAAAGCAGGGTGCGTTATCGTTTGTTAAATGTCAGTTCAACATGAACGTAAAACGAGTTTTTGTTAAAATGTTGTCTGACATATTCCATGGCTGATAATGAAAGGATATATGTGCTGTCTGAGTGTGATGAGCACCGTAAGGTTACTCGATATATGAGTTGTTCGACTTATTTTATGGTTAATAATGAAAATGGGGTCGTGGTGCCTGATGGACTTGCAGTTGAACCTGAACGTGAAACGATTTTTGATAAAGAATTATCTGACATATTCCATGGCTGATAATGAAAGGATGCGCTGACTGGGCGTGATGAGCACCGTAAGGTCACGTGGTATACGCTACCCATAGAGTTATGGTTGAGAGGTGTTCGATAATATTTCCTCATTATTATATCTTTCCACGCCATACGCCATCTCGCACACGTCATCTGTCGAATGTCATCTGCCAAATGTCATCTGTCATACGTCATACGTTAGTTATCTAATTCGGAGGGGGCTACTCATGAGTCCCCAGTGTTTTTTTTTGTCACTATTCATCTCACTCACCCTGTATACCTCCATTATTGAACGTCTAGGTGGGGAATGTATCTTTTTTGGGTTCACGCAGTGTATATTACCATTCATTTTGTTATTGTGGATGTGTTATTGTCAATCTTATCATCAACTAGCGGATAGCCAGCTCATCGTCGTACGTCATATGTCGATACGCCATTGCCAAAACGATGAAATGCACATTACGGAGCACAATATCCAGTTTTTTCAAACGTCCGGCAACGTCGACCTGCTAGCGCCAGCCACGCTCTCTTCAGCATCGCCTGCCATCTTGCCGCTTACCAAACTCCAAACTCGTACACAATTTTTTTTTCTATTCATTATATTTCCATCCAAGATTTGAATTTCGCGCCGTTCGTGGGGGCCGCGAGTAGCTAGCCGAGTCAAGCTGGCCTGTGATTGGCTAGCCGAGTCACGTGGTTGGGCGGAGGGGTGACTAGCGGGTAGCCAGCTCGTCAGAGACGGATGACCTTGAAAGGAACCGTTTTTGCTATTTTTGAGCTTAAAATTCACGGAAAAAGTCCGTAGATCTGGGGAAAAATATGCTTCGCTTTACATGGGCTCTTATGGGGCTTCCCTCCATGCATCTCGTAATTTCCGTAGAATCTAGGGAAAAATGACTTAGAATTTTGAAAATTGCGGGGAAACTGGTACAGCTCCTTTACTCACATCCATGGGCGTTACAGAAAATCATTCAAAATTTTGATAATTGGTATGTACAGGGTATTTACTTGTTGTTGAGGAAGATCATATGGCGGACGAGTTTTGTAATTATGATCCGATTCTTTTCAAAATTGGAAGGTATCTGGGGTTTTCCGGGGTTGGAAATAATGATTGTTTCGTCAAACTTGGAAAATTCAAGATGACGGATCTAATAAATAGCGAAATAAATTTCTAATGATGATCTGATTCTATTTAAGATTGATGGTATCTGAGGGTTTTCGGAGTTGAACTTTATGATTTTTTGACAAAATTGTGAAATTCAAGATGCGGATCCAATATGGCGAACGAATTTTGTAATCATGATCCGATTCTATTCAAAAATCAATATTGGTATCTATGGATTTCCGGGGTCGGAGATTATAATTATTTCGTCAAAATTGGGATACTCAAGATGGCGAATCCAGTATGGTGAACGAGTTTTGTAATGAAGATCCGATTCTATTCAAATGTGGTATCTGGTGATTTTCGGGGTAGGAGATAATGATTGTTTCGTAAAAATTGGAAAATTCAAGATGATGGATTCAATATGGCGAAAGACATTTGTTTATATAATTATTATCACTCTACCACAAATAGAAAATATGTAGGATGCAAGAGTGAAATTAACGTGCCTATAAGATATACTGCGTATACCTACTTCTTTGTTACTTTCATCAATGAATTATCCGAAAATAACTTTTTATTCAACGGAGAGGGAAAAATAAGGTGGAGTATATATTCTTTTTTCAGCCTTTTCTCGTCCTAGACGAAGTTTTATGCATAGTGTGATATTAGTAACTCCATAAATTCTTCTCCGAGTTGAACTTAATTACGAAAATATATTCAGCACACATGACATGAGCACAGTAGTTTAGATACCCACACCGAGGTTTCCCCCATTTCTCAATCATAATAAGGCTCTGCTTATTCAGCTCATAGATGAACTACTGCTCAGCTTGAAATCAGAATTCATTCAGTCAATTCAGTCAACCCTGGTATACAGTCTAAGAACAGTCTCTTTTGGTGAAATTGAGATGTCTCTGGGCATCTTAGGTGAAATATATTAAGCTCTCATCAGTACAATTGATATGTTCCCTAACTCGCAAAGATATTTCTGGAGTAGTAAACTCTAAAACTAGAGGATTGTTCATCTATATCTTGGTTTAGTTGGGTAAATTTCATATGGAAATTACGTATGATACGCCAGTGCCCTCAATATAACCTAAAAAACAACGAATGTCAAAAATCTAGTGTTTATCCCCAGAATTGAATAAGGATGGAACTATATAACTGTTTCACAAACACTTTAGAGTGAGAGGAGACGAGGATCTGTCCGTACCCTGTTAAGACGACTTTAACGTCAATTTCCATCAAGGGACCCTAACTAATACCATCCAGTGACTCTAGTGATTAGCACAGGTGCCGTTCGATGAACTACAATGTTTTCACAATCCTTCGGGCAGCCAGCTCTCCTTACTATAATGAGATTTATTCTGTGGACGTATAATACAGAATAATATTGAAAGAATGAAGCAACGTTATTTTTGTTGATCTTGTATTGATTTTTTTTTAATTTTTGCATCTCTTGGACCGCACGAATGGAAATTCCCATAATGTTTTGAGAACATCGTTCGTACCTAGGAAGTACAGAAAGAAGAGGTAGGTGTTGAATTCTTTTTCCAACTTCTGGATAATAAGTTTTAACAACTCTTTTGATGTTTTGGAAAAGAAAGAGATTTTGATTTGTTATAGGCACGGCAGCTCGCTTGTTTGGGAGCAGGTCGTGAGTTAGTTCTTTTTATTGTTTACTAGTGGGGTTATCCTTTTGTCAGGCGCCACTCAGTTTTCACAGCTGAATTACTGAGAAAAAAAATCCAAGATATAAATATAAGCCAAAATAACTGTTAACAGATTTATTCACCTTAACATGTCAACAATAGGTATTCAAAGTGGTGGTAAATATGTACTATGATTGTAACTCAGTACAAGGGTAGATTTCCCTTCATATAGGCCTATACTTTGGGTTCACAGAGTCTCTAACAGACCCAAAAATTCTATTATATATAAAATCCGATCTTAGACTGTTATGTGTTATTGACAAGTGTTCAAATATCTCATGACATTAGACAGTGAAAAATATGTATATTAAATGTCCTCAGACAGGGAAAAAAATATGTAGATTAAATGTCCTCAGGACAGGGAAAAATATGTAGATTAAATGTCTTCAAGACAGGGAAAAAATATGTATATGGAAAATTCTGACCTTAGCTGCAAGTTCTGGATTTTGAACCATGAGATTCCAACTGTGGTCCACTAGATCTCACTACCTGGATGAACAAAGACACTCCTCCCTCAGTCGGCGGTAGGGGTTAAGTGTGCTAGGAAAACTGGATCCCCACACAGTTGACAGGAGTCACAACCACCTGGAGACCTGGGCACTTGGTGTATCCCAGGGCAACTGGATTCTGCACTGCAACTCTGGCTGACGGGTCCACAGGCTGTCACCAGGGCAAGCTCTTCCTATCATCCAAGCTGGACCAGGACGTCTCACTATCTGACTGGGCTCTGGGAGTTCAGGCTCCAAAGTAACAAAATCCTAGGGATGAAGGATCATCAAACATACCGGGAGTCTGGACTCCCCTGGACTTCCTGTCAGAAGTCAGGATCACTGGCTATCTAAACCAGTAGGGCTGCTAGGGACTTGCACTGTTGGCAGCAAGGATTCTGCCAGAAATTCCAGGCTGTCGGGTCCTATAGATGCCCAGAGACACACACAAGGAATCACCAGGGTCTTGCTTCCACCTTCAAGTGTGTTGGTGACTCAGGCTTCAAAGCACGAAGATCCCTCAGGTGCCTCAACCATCGAAAAAAGTGTTAGGTGATGTCCAAACAGTGAAGTCCAGGAAACAGTTCAAGATTTCTAAATGCCCATAGTTGATGAGATTCGATATTTAGTGATCCATCCAGTTAACAGTGTTGATTGATAAAATTCAAGTCCAGAAACATGCCATGTGGTCAACAGAAAATGGAGTTCAAATCATCCACTTGTCTGTACCCCCTGCTCCCCTGTATAAGGCCGTGATATCTGAAATGTAGATACCCCATCGAATATCATCCACACAAAAAGAGATTTAATATTTCTTACCTTCCTATCGGAAAGGCCTAACACAAAAGTAGGTGTCCACCACCTGACCTGTTCGCACAAGAGCCAAAATCAAAAAGAGCTTCATTTTGCTTCAACACATGAAACCTTTTCGCAAGAGAAGGAATCAGCAAGAAGGATGAATAAACGGAAATTGCTCAAATAACAAGTTTCCGTCACTCAGAGCACTTGTGATCTATTCAAAAAAAAATAATACAAACCAAAATCCGTCTCTGCGCAGTGTCAATCTAGCCACCCAAATAATATGATTCAAGTCAGATTCAGGGATGCAACTTGAAAGAAATATTAAATATCGATCATGACATCGATAGTCGATACGATAGTCGATACGATAGTTGATACATAATTGCAAATATCCCTGCACCATTACAGGCCACTGCCACTAAACGCGACAAACAGTCTTCTACTGGCAAGAGACTATGATGTAAACAACAATATTCATGGGCATCTGACAAATGTGTAAGAATTGTTGAGAAGTGGACTAAAATAACCTAACTGTCATCCAGTCATGGACATTGAAAATGAAAACATTTAACAAGATGAAATTATGTAAAGTACCTCAAAATCTAGAAAAGAAATCATTGAGTTACGCAGTGCATCTCTACAAAGCTTCCCAATTACCTATTTTCAGAATTCACACCATGAAACACGAAAAGGCAAATTTTCATGTTACATTCACCCCCTTCCTCGGATATAAAAAATAGGCATTGAAAGATGACTATTTTTTATACTCGGAATCTATATGTACACACACAAAATTCTTAATATTAAATTGAGCTCAATTTACCTATTTACTAATTCCTATCATCTATGAATTGAGGCTAAGCTTAATTCAACCTACAATCTACCTTAACCTGTATCTACAATGGTATGTACAAATCACTTGCGTGATGTGTTCAGTAACCTCTTCATGGTCATGATTCCTACTAATCGTCACATGCAGATTCCTCATCACTATGGATTGTGGAGACATCAGTAAGTGATCCATGATATGGTTTTAAATCCTGAACATGCCAAGTTCCGGCGTCTGAGCCATCTTGGTACTTCAAAACATATACTAGTTTTGACTTTTTCTTTGCTACCGTGCAAAGAGTGTAGCGGGTGCTAACTTTTGAGCAACACTGTTAGCAGCATTTGAGAGGACCCGGTTCCTCTTCCAAACCTTGTCTCCTACGAAAAATTCTATGTCCCTCCTCCGTAAATTATAATGTTTAGCATTCCTTTTATATGATAAATTCAATTTATGTTGAACATCCTTAAAAATGTCAGATAAGTTACCCAAGTTCTGAGCCCATCGCTCTCTACTGGTTGTATCTAATTGTACATCTCCTTTTCCATAATATTTTCCTGAACAGGGAACCTCACGTCCAAAATTCAAAAAGGCAGGGCTGTAACCTGTCACATCATGTACCGCAGTTCTCATGGCATATGCTATTCTAGGCAACTCTTTATCCCATGTTTTATGATTTCCATTTACATAACTCCGGACTGCTGTACAGATGGTACGGTTTGCTCGTTCTACATAGTTATCCTGAGGATGGTAATATGTCGTATATCGAAACGTAGACTCATAGTCCTGAACAAGTTTTTTTATGGATTTACTAATGAGTTGTCTGCCATTATCGCATACTATGTGCTGAGGCACTCCATAAACTAGGAAAACATCATTTTCTAAAAATTTCATTATACTGCTAGAAGTAGCATTTCTTAAAGGACAAATCAAAGGATATTTAGTAAACCAGTCAGATACTACCAAAATATATTGAAAACCACTTGAGCTTCTGGGAAGAGGTCCCATTAAATCTACAGCTATCACTTGCCATGGAAAACGTACACTACGCTCAGTACCCATTAGTCCAAATTTTGAGTGATTAGGTGCTTTTTGTGAAGCGCACATCTTGCATGATTTCACGTATTGAGTTATATCTCTCCTCATCTTTGGCCAATAGTACGTAAGAGCAACTCTAGTATATGTTTTGTGGTAACCTGCATGTGAAGCAGTACTAGGATCATGACATAAAGATATTATGTGTTTTCTTTGACACTTTGGAACCAACAACTTCCACTCAGAAACGTTAGAGTCCATATCTAATTTTGACGGAATTAACTTGTATACATAACCTTCTTTTACAGACCATTGTGGATACTCATCTGGTTTATGTAGAATTTTTGTGCGAATGTTCTCATAAAATGAATCTAATTTAGTCAAATCAATATCTAAGGAAATGCAATTTTCATTCATCACACAAATGTCTTCAGACACACTCAATTTCTCAGAGTCTTCCAAAGGTGAATCAACTGGACTACGAGATAAAATGTCAGGAATTACATTCAATGCTCCTTTGATATAAGCAATGTCAAAATCAAACTGGCTGAGCCGAACACTCCAGCGAGCAAGTCTGCCTGTGGGATTTTTCATTTTAAAAAACCATTTAAGGGATGCATGATCACTAACAAGAGTAAATTTTACTCCTTCCACATATGGACGAAATTTCTCGCAGGCAAAAATACAAGCTAAGGTTTCCTTCTCAGTTGTGCTGTAGTTTCTTTCACTTTTAGACAAACTTCTTGAAGCATAAGCTATCACCTTTTCCACATTATTTTGATTTTGAGTGAGTACACCACCTAAACCGGTGTCTGATGCATCACATTGTATTACAAATGGTAAAGAAAAATCTGGGCTAGCCAAGACAGGTGCAGATACTAATGCATTTTTTATATTCTGAAAAGCCTTATCTGCTTCCTCAGACCATTTTATCTTTTGTCCTTTTTTCTTATTTTTCAAAAGATCATTTATAGGTGACATTAATGTTGAAAACTGTGGGATGAACCTCCTATACCAACTACATAAGCCAGTGAATCTTTTTACTTCTGTAGTGTTTGTTGGTCTAGGAAAATTCACCATAGCCAAAACTTTTGAAGAATCGGTTTTTAATCCAAATTTATCTACAACAAACCCCAGGTACTTGAGTGAAGATTTGAAAAATTCGCATTTGTTGATATTTACAGTAAGGTTTGCTTCTTTTAACCGTTTTGACACTTCTCTGAGTAATTGAATATGTTCTTGAAAGGTTGAACTAATAATGATTGCATCATCTAAGTACACAAATACGTTAGGTTCCATCTCTGGACCAAAAATGGCGTCCATTAGCCTCTGTTGGCATTGGGCAGCATTGGAAAGACCAAAAGGCATGACATTAAAATGACAAAGGCCCCTCCCAGGGACAGAAAATGCAGTTTTTTCCTTAGATTCATCATCCAAGGGAATCTGCCAAAATGCACTTTTTAAATCAATGGATGAGATGTAATTTGCCTTGCCTAACAATGATAAAATTCTATCAACTACAGGGAGAGGATAGCTGTCTTTCTTAGTGAGCAAATACAACTTACGACCATCAAAGCAGAAACGAAATTCTCCATTAGCCTTTTTTACCAACAGTACTGGAGATGACCATTCACTACTGGATGGTTCAACTACATTTAGAGCTAACATATTGTCTAATTCCTTATTTAAATGACCTAGCATATAAGGTGACATTAAATACTGCCGTTGCTTGACAGGTTGAGCATCTCCAGTTTCAATATGGTACGTCAGTTTATTAGTTCTCCCCAATTGACCATCTTTAGATAATTTTTTAAATTCTGAAATGACTTCATTAACCACAATTTTCTGGTCTCGGGACATATCTTCTAGACTTTTAACTTGATCAGCTGTGAATGACATGTCATTATTTAATCCGACTGAAGCGATATTGACATTGGTACAATCACTGACCTCCCAAGAATTATCTCTGAAATTTACTTTCAATTTAAACTCATTACAAAAATCACTTCCTAATATAAATGAGTAATTCAAAGAAGGAACTATAAGGAATGAAATAATTTGACATTTACTTCCAGCTAAAATAGGAATATCAACTGTACCTGTAACAGTCTGTTTTGCATTATCTGCAGTAAGAACAAAATTGTGCTTAGAATTTTTTATATCTAGATTCAAAGATTTGACAAAATCAATACCTTTATTTCCAATTGTGCTTTTACTTGCACCTGAATCTAGCAAAGCAATAATTTTTTGTCCAAATACTGTTACGTTTACATAGGGTCTATTGTCAAAATCTTTCTTGACAAAAATAGGAGCAGTAGCATTAATATTTTGAAAATAATTTTTAACAAATGAAATCAACTTATTTTGTTCTGCTGTTCGAACTTTGGCATCAAGTTGCGGAGGCAAAACGTGCCCAGGATTAAATGGTTTTACCTCCGGGACTCGTTTCCCGAACATTTTGAGCATTCACTAAGAGTTACTCCTGGATTTCCACATCTAAAGCAGAATTTAGTTCTTTTCAAAGTGCAATGCCTAAAATGATGATTTTCTAATTTGCAATTAAAACAAACCATAGGTTTTCTATTTTCACTACTTTTATTTTCAGTGCTACTGCTAGCTTGCTGATTATTAGACCTTTTATACACCCTTGAATTCCATGATTTTTTTGGCTGAAAATTATTGCTGACTAAACTGCAATTATTAAACTCATAATCTAAATCACAGGCAACAGAATTGACATGAGGTTTTCTTGAGTTGGATTTAACCTGAAGATCTCTAAAAACTTCTTCTAAAACTTTGACATCAGTGATTAATTCCTCTACTGAGTTATATCTGTTAAGAGCTAGCTTTTCTACAAATTCAGGCCTTAAATTCTTCTGAATCCACTTCACCTTTGTGACTAGTGCTGGTGTAGACGTGAGCCTACTGAATAGTTGCTCCATTACAGCCACAAAAATGACGATTGATTCATCTTCAAATTGTTTTCTATGTTTGATAGTCTCCCAGAGCTCTTCATCATAGTCCCTACTCAAGAAATCCTGTTCCAAACGTTTAGCTAAAGAGTCCCAATCTCTTACAATATTGTTTTCTTTGACATGACGAAGCCACAAAAGAGCCTTACCAGAGAATAAGTCAACTGCCGATTCATACAGTTGCTGTCGAGTAACCTGTCTAGCTTCAGCTAGTTCATACACCCTTTCTAGAAATGATTTAACCCCTAGAGATTTTTTTGAACCGTCAAATTTTAAGTCCCACTTATAGATTGAAGCTGGTTTTGAAGTGCTTGGCAACATGTTAGGATGAATTCTTGGAGAAGATGTATTTACAGATGGATCA
>OU896711.1:27537422-27655415 GCA_918026855.4 Phaedon cochleariae | reverse complement strand
CCACATTGCACTACAGGGGTGAGTCCCAGTAAATATAAAGGAAAAATAGATTTAGGGCACAAGGTTTTTTACAGAATTATCGAAATCCACAAAGTCCTTCTTGGATGGAAGGCAAAGTAGTAGGAAGAGAAGGGTCAGTTATTTTTGGTGTGACTTCAAGAAATGAGAATGAATATAGGCTACATTCCAATCAACTATGACCATCATCCATTTCTATCAAAGACATCAAGTCGGCTAGTAGTCCAACACTTACACTTGAAGGTAGCGATACAACGAAAGGAAAGGAAGATACTAACTTCCATCGAAATATTTTTGTATTTTGAATTACAATGTCCTAGATAATGAAAGGATATAGTATCTCACATATATAGTCTTATAGGTACCATATATACAGGGTGACCCAGGGTTAAACCGCCAAACGTTAAGGGTCGGTTATTTGGGCAAAAATAAGACTTTCTTTCTAATGAACATATGTCCTAACTTGCTTTGTTTTCGATATACAAGGTGTCAAAGTTTTCAGACAAAATCGGTTCTTCATTAATTACGGCTTGAACTTACGGCAGATTTCGATGAAACTTGGTATGCTTATTTGCGGTGAAACGGAGCTCCATTTGATGTAATTCGAACCGATTTTTTCTGGAAACTTTGACACCTTGTATATCGAAAACAAAGCAAGTTAGGACATATGTTCATTAGAAAAAAAGTCTTATTTTTGTCCATATAACCGACCCTTAACGTTTGGCGGTTTAACCCTGGGTCACCCTGTATATACAAAGTTTTATCTAAATATTATAAATTAATCTTATACTCATTGTAATCCTAGCCTGTATAAATTATTGTACATAGCTTTAGGTCCAGTCTGTAAATATAGTGTAAGATATTGGAACTAATAAAGGAAAAAAAAATAATATCGCGGAAATGTGAATACATAGACAGTGATTCTTGTGGTATCGAGACTTCATTTCACCCCTATCAAAATTCAATATATATCACAGTATATATACCTCAGTTTTTTTTAATTTGTCCTGTATAAGTCATTTCTACGATGTCATTATGACGTCTCAATATGATATCTTATGGCTGCACGTCGACTTCAGTTCATTGCAAAAAAATGTAGCCAATTTGACGTCACTCTACTACCCGAGAATACCTTCTTCAAATTTTTGTTATGTTTGATGCAAAGTTGATGTATCGTCTATCATTCAGAAGCATATTTATTTTTGATTGATTTTTCTCAGTATCGAAATGATGCCAACGTCATCTACCAAGATATCATCCGACTATACTCCACGTATCTAATGAGAGTTTAGGAGAGTTTAGTCGCAGTTTGGATCAGTAGAAATAAAAAAATATCTAGAACTAAAATTTAGGTAGGTATTCAAAGTTTTTCCCATATGATGCTTATACTCAATGAATGACACCGTATATCAATTCTAGGCAAATTATCACTCGCCCTTTTACGAAATCTCCTTTCACGATGGTGAGAAAAACCTTCACTATCTATAGAACAACAAACAAGCAACTGTTCGCAAGTAAATATAATAATAATTACTCACGGAGCGATATTCCTAGCGCTAAGAAACTAATGAGTGATTTGTTGTGCGCTAATCTTGAATAGGTCAAGTGACATCACCTCAGGCTCTCCAGAGTCGACAGACGTTGAATCTTTTCAGCGATAAGTTTCGATCTATATCGTGATTCTTTCACGTTGAATTTGATATAAACAACATCATGAAACTTTCTCCAATCATTAATAAAAAGAATAATGATTATTTAGGTACGAAATGGAGTAACATTAATACCATCAGGTAATCTGACAACTCGAGACAGATGGTTGTCGTTGTCGGTCATGCCAGTTATCAATTTCGTTCATTTATTCGCAGTACTATATACCGTGTTATCGAATTCAACAGTGTTGGCCATTAGAGTTACGTCGTACTTACACTTTTGACTAAGAGTACGTGACAATTTTTATTTCGATGAGGCATTTTGATTCAAAAGTCTTCATTTTATGCATGCATATTATATTCAGGTTCTTTACTTGACCATACACATTGTTGTGTTATATTATTTCAATTATGTTTGTATTGATTATACTTTTATATGTATATGTGTGTTTTCTGTACTTCACATTGTTCTTATCTTTCATGACGTGTCTTTATTTATTATGAGACTCTAAATGAATATGTATCAATCATCTATTGCGATAAGTAATTTTTTTCTTTGACAATTAAGTATATTTTTGATTGATTCATTGATACATCACCTAGTTATACTCGTACTTGATTCGGTGAACAATCCATTATCTTTTGATGGATATTCTTTATTTAGCAGCATGGTGTACCCATAGGAATCATATTATATTTACTGACAATAGAATGCTGATCCCCATCAAGTTTCAACGCAAAAAGCGTGTGAGATATGCGACTCGTTTTATAACGTGCGCATGCTCAGATTAAGGTTGCTGGAACCACTACTACTAGATATTCTACGTTACTAGACATTCAACTCTTTCGGGCGCCGTGTCCACTGCAGTGGACATGATTTTCGAAGCAACACATAATGCGCATTGTGAATTATTTCGATACGAGATCGATTTGTCCATTCAGACCAATTGTGAACGTATTAGCAAGGTTGGTAGAACTGATGCTTATTTTGTAGAGGAAGGTTGCCTCGATCGCACCCCGCGAGTAACTCATGACGTAATAGGCCCTTTCTTTTGCACGAAAAGTGTAGCACTTTCGTACACTTCGTGTATGATATGTACGCCTGCGCATGTATTGAAGTGACAGTTGTCAGTATTTTCGAATATTTAAACAATTTTGAACTTAAAAATGTGAAAATGATAATTTGTTCAGTCACTTCTTGTTAAAATTCGTACAAGTGTAATAAGACTAGTGAATTTAGTTTGTGTTACCATTAAATTCGTGAGAAATGGATTCGATTTTGTGGACGTGATTTTAATTCACTTATAATACCAAAACTTGGCGAATATGTTCTGCCCATTTCGATGCCGAGGATTTTGAACGACACAAGCAGAATTGCTCAGTCACACACTAAAGAGAAGGAAACTAAAGGTAGGAATCCCATCAATAATACCAAATACAACTAGAGAAACGCCATAAGTATGAAAGTTTGGAACAATGATCAGAACCAGACCAGTTGTGAATGTTGAGATTCTTGCTGAACGGCAAAACGGCAAACGGTAAAATGGACATGAGAAGTTATCACACGTGTTTTCAAATTGAGATATTTGAGCAAGAGGACTTTACTCAACCAAGAGGAGCTATGTTTCTTTGAGAGATTCCTTGAACTATCCTTCACTATAGGTCCACTTATAATAGTAGTGTTATTTTTTATTTATTTTGTTATTTTGAACAGAATCATATTTTGTTATTTTTTTATGCTCAAACACTTCAATTGCTCTGTTTTTGACTATACAATATAATCAAACAATGAAATACTATTTTCTCTTGTATTTTCTATAGGTATCTAGGAGAGTTTTTCAATTTTCCAGAATACAGAGTTATATTGATAAAATAAGTGATCTGATGTGTACGAATATTGGTCCACTGCTACTACTTCTGGATCATCAGTTGATTATTCTTATATTTTCTGTAGTTTCTTGTTCACTTCATCTGATTTGCAGGATATTTATAGGATGCGTAGGTTCATAATCAATGCATAAGTAATCACTAGCTCCATAATTATGCTCCATACCTCAAAACACACATACCTGGTAAATAGCCCCTGGAACAAAATTTTTGATAGGTATTCCTCTCTGTTCTACTGATCCATCCAAAATTGCCTTCTCATTTCGAAGATTGAAGGTATTATACAGAAGTATATGTGAATATCCATATTTTATAATGGTACTTATAATTATATACTATGAATTAATATAAATTTGCTGAGCTGAATAAAAAGTTTGTATACTCTATTTGGTAAACAGCATTTCGCCATTTCGCTATAAAGTTGACAACTTGTCATCTTACTGCCTGTGACGTCACGAGTGACCGTTTTCCCCCTTGCCACACTATCGATCGAGGCAACCTCATATACAAATTATAATCAGTTCTACCTACCTTGCGTATTAGCACCTCTGGCGACATCTCTGAACATTTCATTGAAATTCTACCTGCTTTCATATAGATGTCAAATTGTGTAAAATACAACAAATATTGAATGATTCATCAACAGTAGGTGAGTGAATAATTGATCATTTCATGATTTGAAATATAGAAATTACCTAGAATATCATATATCCCGTAGTTACGATCGATTTCATTTCAACGTCCATTGAGATGGACATATACTTCTCAGATGTAGAAGTATGCATCAAATTATATAATGATAACACGGGTGGTGTTGATAAACTGGACTTCTCGTGTGCGTTCCACATAGGGCCCGCAACGATTAAAATGTATTTTTTGGCGTTCCACTTAGGGCCATATATGTTACGGTCAAGCTCTATTCAACTCTGAAACGTCATGAGTGACGTCATGGATAGAAGCCACGAAAGCCCACAACGACCGCTATCGATAGGTGGGTTTGCGTGGGACGTCCTGGCACTTTGGTCAAGTGGAACGCGGTCGTGGTCATTCAGCAGTCAAGTCAAATTGAAATATCAAATTTTCGACGATCATACAAATTGAAATAATATCAATTGTATCGAAATGGAGAGAGTCTTGGTTAATTTATTACTAGTTAGAAGAGAAATTGTCTCGTCTGAAAGTGAATCCAGTTCCGACGATGAATGGGATACAGTTTTGAAAGAAAGGGGTACTCGTCAATTGCGTCCACGTATATTGAACTATACAGGTCTTGTAGATCGGTACCTAGATCACGAATTCAAGAGTCATTTCAGGTTCCGTGAACAATGGTGCTTTTCAACACTATTGTACCATTCATTTTTTGTATTTCTAGAATATCTCGAGCTACTTTTGAATTCGTACTTCAGACTATAGGGCAAGATTTAGTACGGCGGAATTTGGAAGGTTGTCCAACTATTCCTGCTCGCGAGCAATTGATGATAGCACTGTGGAAAATGGCCACTATCGATTCATATAGGTGAAAGAGTAAAACCTTCATTTCATCAACAAATTCTATCTACTTATGTGTTTCCAGGTCTGTATGTGATCGATTCAATGTGGGAAGAGCTACTGCTTTGAGAGCTGTACGCAGAGTAACTGATGCTCTGTTAAGGAAATCTCAAGTTTTCATTCAATGGCCCAGTCATGATAGAGCCATGACAATAATACATGGCTTTGAAGAATGCAGTGATTTCCCTAAAACAATGGGAGCCATAGATTGTACTCACATCCGCATTGATGCACCTAAAGAGAATTCTGCAGATTATGTGAATCGTAAAGGTTTTCATTCCATTCAGTTGCAAGTAAAGAGTTGTGGAAATATGCCATTAGTTAATTAATGCACTATCTTATTTGTAGGTGGTATGTGACCAGAGAACTTTAATCATGCACTGCTATGCAGGATATCCTGGGTCAGTTCATGATCAAAGGGTATTCAGACACTCAGAAGTAGCAGATTTCCTCAATGACGCCAATAAATTTCCATTAGATAGTTTTTTACTTGGAGACGCAGCTTATGAACTACATGATCGTCTGCTCACTCCATTCAAAGATAATGGCCACTTGAATGACAGACAAAGAAATTACAACTACAGACATTCATCTGCAAGGGTAGTTGTTGAAAGATGTATAGGTTTACTAAAAGGGCGCATGCGAAGTTTATTGCATTGCTTACCAATGCGCAGATTAGATTTGATGGCAAAATACATCATAGCATGTTGTGTAATTCACAATATATGCACTCTGAGAGGGGATGAAATTGCAGTTATTGCAATACCACCACATGCCGAAGACAATGCAAGAAATCAGAATGTTCAAGGACATGCTTTAGCTCAACAGCATACAGGCATCCTCAAGAGAAATATAATTATGCATAATCTTATTATGGATTGATATTAACTGAAAAAAAAAACAACAAAAAGTACAAAATAACAAAATAATATATTGAGAACAAAATGAACAAGTATTAACAAAAACTATACTGTGAAAAAAAGACAAAATAAAATTATCTTCTACAAAAACACAAACTGAAACTTTTATTCTTCATCACTTCACCAATATCACTTTTCTTTTTCAACAAACTTTTGTAAAATATCAAGGAGTTGTTGATCCATTTTTATTTTTTCATTGTGGCGCGAAATTTTGCCAGAATCTGAAGGACCTGAAACAGTAATCAAGAATGAATAATTGAGAATATATTGTGTAGGAATAACTCACCAGGTGTTATGGAACTATGTGATTTTTGATCACTAACACCATTAACCAGGGATATTCCCGAAGATGATGCCACAGCTACAGGCATGCACCATGCCTTTTTTGAAAATATGTCATCCATAAGTTCATAACTTTGTGAATATTAACTTTACATTAAAATATTGTCAAGTCTTTCGGTCATTTCCAGACTTATTATTATGGTCTTTTATGGCTTTATAGGTTTTTTTCAAGCTGCGTAGCTTTGCAGCACATTGAGGACCGGTGGCAATGTAGAGATTCTCTTTCAGTGTCTTCGACACAATCTCCCAGCATTTCTTTTGAGAATATTTTCCATTACTAAATTTATCTTCCATGTCCCTGTATGTCTCCAAAAGTAATAAAATACATGGTGCTGACCACCGATAAAGAGAACCTGAAACAACCAATGACCATAATCAAATTACAGTTTACAATAATGGCATACCTTCGTCTGCTTCGCTTTCCACCTCATTAGTAGCAATACATTTCTTTTGTTCATCAGGTTCGTCTGGTTCTGCATTCTGAGTTTCCATATTCTGCTCTGCGACAGATACAGTGGATACAGCCCGTTGTTCTTGTAGAGCTGAATTCATTAGGAGAGTTGCAAACTCCATATCTATCAAAAATACGTATCAACATTGTATCAATATCATATAGGTACAAAATTAGGTACAAAATTGATTTTGTGTTAAATTTTATCTACCTGTTTGTACACGAGTGGCATCTTCTTTGGACAATAACACTTCCACTGAGGTGTCTGTTTCGGGATCGTACAAAGATATTTTCTCCATTTTTCTAAAATCGCAGTAAAAATAAAAAAATATGAGTGACAGCGGTGACCCGGTGACAGCTAACAGCTTTGATCACGACAAATCACTACGTCCGTTCCACTTGGGTTATTTTCAATTTTCGCTCGCGACGTTTGTGAGCTAGTGGAACGGGGAAATTGCTGTCTATTGGCGTGAGCACTTTGGATTTTAAGTGGAACGCGCCCCTCATTGAGCTTATATCGATCTCATTTAAGATCTAGAAAATGGCCCTCACGAATGATTATACATGCCATCGATCTAGCATTGGCCAGTTTTTGATTTGAGTACAAAATAAGCTGGGCGTTGTAAAAACGAAGGGTGCAAATTTCATACTTTCTGTGTACTGAATCATGTCTTGGATTTAAATTTTCTACCACAATTGACTCAACTACCTGAAATTACCTTGTCCATTGAGGTAGACATCTCAATTCTTACGTAAACAGACAAATATGTTGTTGTTTGCTCACATAGAAAATTCATAAAAATATAATGAAACAGCCTATAGGAAAAAGAATTTTTTTCCGTACATCAGAATCTGACTCTGAAAGGGTAAATAGAATTATTGATAAAAATATTTCAATCAAGATTGGACTAGATATTCCACAGATTATGTACAGAGTGATCAGTTGAGGGTAGCGAGCGGCCATATCTCATAAGATATTGGTCGTATAGAAAAAAAAATCATGATGAAAGTCGCCAAGAGAAATTACTGAAAATTATTAGTAGTTGAGATTGGCCGGTTCTGGCTCTCCGCCCTAGGTCACCGTCCTCCGACCTTGGGCGGGAGTACCTTGGGCGGGAGTGACCTTGAACGGGTCTGACCTTGGGCGGGAGTAACCTCGTATAGTGAAGTGTCGACAGCGCGCCTTTGAACGCGGAGGTGACCTTGAAGGAAGGTTGTACGAGTAACCTTCGCATATGTGGCCTTGGAAACGAGTGACCTTGAGTTGTAGAGAGAGATACCTCGACCTTGGAGAGGGAGGTGAAAGCGTGTGCAACCTTGAAAATGGTAGTAGGCTGGTCGAAGTCGTTTTGGTAGAAGTGGGGTGCTGTGTTACGTTATGACTCCCTCCTATATAAACCCAATAGTTGTGTCCATGAGAGCACAGTTCTCTCTCAATACTATCATCAAACATCAAGTTGAATAGTTCTTTGTGAGTGATAAATCATCTAAACAAAATGATAGTTTGCAGTGTGTGCGTTAAACCTTTCACACGTAGTGACAATCTACGACGTCATCGAAGGGTTGCATGTGTGGGAAATTTCAACCCATCTATTGCAAAAAAGCTTCGACTGGGAGATGGCACTCAGCAAGAAGCAACTTCTGCAAATGTGCAGACATGTACTGTTTGCAATAAGACCATTCCAACCAATGAAATGGGTGCGCATAAAAGGACATTGGAGCATCGGACAAACGCTTGCGTCAATTATAGGGACGGAGTATATGTGACTGAAAATGAGTTCAAATGCCGCATTGTGAGCTATCGATTGGAATGCAGAACTGATGTATTGGATTAAAATACGTTTTTTAATGAGAATAAGGCAACCATTATATCTTTATTGGATGATATAATCTCGATTCACCACTCCATTAAGGTGAATATGGAAGTGTTTGGAAGATACATTTTACAATCCCAAGATCTTCATGACATCGAATCCTTCATGACGCCAAATCACATCATGGATTCATCGCTGGATTTGAAGGCTGTGGTTGACACATTCAAGGACATCTTATTGAATCAAACGACTGAATTCAAGGAGCGTGATTCTGGTGAGTCAGTATGATTTTTGAAATATTTCTGATGATTAACAGATGTTACTATTGTTATAGGTTGGGCTTTAGAAAAAATCATGTTCCTGGAAATCAATATCAACAAGTACAGCCCTCTGCGTGGATGCTCCTACATGGAGCAACCTAGCTTCATAGATAATAGAAAGACCGTTGTAAACATAGTGAATCAGGATGAGTGCTGTTTCGCTTGGGCTGTGACGTCTGCACTGTATCCGGCAAGAGCTAATGTTTGCGAAACCTCTTCATATCCGCACTATTCTACAGTTCTGAATTTGGTTGGTATAGAGTTCCTTGTTAAAGTGAGTAGCATTCCAAAATTCGAAATTCTCAATGATTGTTCCATCAACGTTTACGGGTTAGAGAGTATATCTCAAAATCATCAAGTGAAATATCATGTAGTCGGCCCACTGTATTACTCCAAGAAATGAATGAGTTAACATGTGAATTTACTTTCGATCACATATGATGAAACTAGAAATAGCCACTATTGCTGGATAAAGAATTTATCAAGGCTGGTATCTAGCCAGATATCTGCCAAAGAGCATAAGGAATGTTTTTGCGACGGTTGTTTGATATATTTCTCAGATAAATCAAAGTTCATACATCATACATATACTAAATATTGTAAAGTTTCGGAGCATCGGCTGGGGATAGTCCTGCACGATTCGCTGTTGCGTTCCAATTAACAGTGCTACTCCTAAAGTGGCGCATGGAGTTAGTAACAAAGCCTACACAGAACACGCAGAAAGATATGATGATGTGGTTGTGAGCATCAGAGAAGAAGTAGGACGGTGTATGTAGGTGGGTGTGGAAAACTACCAGCTGAGCGTGAGAGCGGGCCAGCTGCTTAAGTAGACCTCGGTCTCGGGGGTTAACGATGATAGTTAGCAGGCCTGCCACTGCGCATATGGTAGTGAGTACATTACTAGCCTACAAAACACAGATGAAAAACTCTAAAAAAGAGAGCTGATGGGCGGTGCCTGAAAAGGATGTTAGCCAGCTCTCTTGAGCGAACCACATCAGTCATTGAAAACACTTGGGGTTTGCGAAAAGTTCCCATTGGGGACTAGTTGCTGACGTGGAAAACGTCCCCCACCAGTACCAGTACCAGTACATATACTACAACTCCGTCCACAGAGATCAAAGTCGATAAATTTGGAAATTCACTACCTGAAAACATTTTGAAATTCGAGAAATTTGAGAAACAGATGACAGAACCATTCGTTATTTATGCAGATTTCGAATCAGTTCTGAAACCGATACATACTAGTCGGCCAGATCCGAAGAAACCCTTTACTAATAGAACATTCGCACATGAACCTTATTCATTTGCATACCTTATCAAATGCTCTTTCGATAATTCTATCACGAAATATGTTACATTCCGTGGAGAAGATGCTGCGAACAAATTCCTATTCAATTTAGTCAATGACTGCAAAATAATATACAACTTGTTTCTGAAACATGTAGTTCCTATGGAGACATTAACTCCGGCAGAAGAAGTTGAATTCGCTAATGCCAGTGCTAGGGCGGTATTTGCGATGAAGCTCTGAAATATGGCGACGTCAAAGTGAGAGACCACTGCCATCTAACGGGAAAAAAAAGATTCGGTGCCGCACATTTAATATGTAATTTGAACTTTAAAATTCCAAATTTCATCCCCATATTTTTTCATAATATGAGTGGCTACGATAGCCACCTTTTCATCAAGCAATTATTCGATAGAGAAGAGAGAGTTGATTTTATCGCGCAAACCAAGGAAAAATGTATTTCATTTACCAAACATATTTTAGTAGACGAATATTTGGGAAAAAAACGGTATGAATCAGAATGTCTTCTTGAAACTGCGATTCTTGGATAGCTACAAATTCCTGGCCCAACCCCTGCAATCCTTGTCCGAAAATCTGAATGAATCTCAATTTGTAGAAACTGCTAGATATTTTCGCGACCCTGAAGAATTCAAATACATGACGCAGAAGGGAGTTTTTCCATATAGTTTCATAACGTCTATGGATAAATTGGATAATAAAGATCTGCCATCAAAAAATTATTTTTTCGATGATTTATCTAATACACATATTTCGGACGAGGATTATCGAATAGCTGAGCATGTTTGGAATTTATTTCAATGTGAATGACTTGGTGATTACCCCGACCTTTATTTAAAATCAGATGTTTTATTATTATGTGATGTTTCCGAGAACTTTCGGAATGTTTGTTCAAAAACGTACAAGTTAGATCCGCGCCAATACTTCACTGCACCCGGTTTATCGTGGGATGCTTTGTTGAGGTACACAAAAATCGAATTGGAATTGTTAACCGACATCGATATGATACATTTTTTCAAAAAAGGTATAAGAGGCGGGATTAGTCAATGTAGTCTGGGGAGTCATGTTTCGAATAATTAGTTCATCTCTAACTTCAATCCAAATGAACCATCAACATTCATCATGTATTCAGATGCAACTAACTTGTACGGTCATAGTATGTCACAGCCGCTACCAACATCCGATTTTAGGTGGTTGACCTACCAAGAAATTAAAGAGTTAGATGTCATGAGCGTTGAAAACGATAGCTTGTATGGGTATGTCCTTGAAGTTGATGTCTATTATCCTGAAGAATTACATGATGCACACTCAGGTCTACCCTTCCTCGTGGAATCCATTGCTCCACCCGGATCGAAATCTAAGCTGAAAAAACTGATTCCTAATTTGTCGAATAAAATTAAATATATTGTTTATTACAGAAATCACAAACAGGCTATGGAAAACGGTTTGACTTTGACGATGGTGAAAGTAGCTTTAGCTAAAGAGTCTGCAGTTAAGGAACATTCCTCTCTCAGAGAGAATTATGGAATAGGATCTCATGGAATTAGAACTGAATCCGACATGAATTTCCATAGTCAACAAGGTATGCCGAAAAAGCACCAACAAAATCAGGAAATAGGAAGGCCATGGACCAATACTACATCACACCAAGGTGGAGTATCAAGAAATTTCAACCTTGAAAAGAGGCTGAATCGGAACCAGGGGGTAAGCAACCAGAAATCTCCAAAACCCAGCTCAATTAAGTGTTCAGTATGTGGGCGGTTCAATCATTCATCTTACGAGTGTGCATACAAAAATTGTACTTGCCATAAGTGTGGTATCAAAGGACATTTGGCTCCGCAGTGCAATAGTAGGGCCAGGCACAATTTTTTGTCAAGTGAACCAGATCAAGAAGAGGATTACGAAGATTCGATCTTTTTTTTTTTCAAATGAGAATGAATCCTCCCAAGCGACAGGATCAGTGTTGCATGAGCTCAATGTAATGAATAATATTGAAAATAGTGATTATAATAATGTTAAACCTACATTCATTAACCTGACAGTTGAAAAAGTATCATTAAGTTTTGAGATTGATTCTGGGTTTGCGCATTCAGCCATTTCAGAAAAGTTATACAGAAAACATTTCCACAACAAAAGTTTATTACAAAATGATTTAACTCTGCGTGATTATGTAGGGTTCACTTTCCAACCGTTGGGTTATTCGAATATGAATATTCTATTTGAAAATCAACATTTCATTCTGAAAACATAGGTCATTAAAAACGGAGGCCCCCCTTTAATAGGTAGAAATTCTATGACAATGCTCAATTTTGGAATATGTAAGTTGAATTATAACACAAATAAGTTATTACGAAATCAGGTAGATTCTTCTGACAATATTCCCGAACTAATTGGTAGATACCCTGATGTGTTCGATAGCAAGATTGGTACGTTCAATAAAGTTGAGGTATCCTTGAAATTGAAAGAAGGGGCAGTGCCTAAATTTTACAAACCGAGACCTGTTCCGTTCGCTTTAAAACCAAAAGTTGAGGAAGAATTACAAAGATTGGTAGACAATAAAGTACTGGTTCCTGTAGAGTTTTCGGAGTGGGCAACTCCGATCGTTCCGATATTGAAACAAAACGAAAGCATTCGAATTTGTGGGGATTTCGAAATCACTCTCAATCCACAATTAGAAATTTAACATTTTCCTTTACCCCGGATAGAGTATTTATTTACCCAACTACAAGGTGGAACAAGATTCTCAAAAATTGATTTGTCAGAAGCTTATCAGCAGATTTTGCTGTCAGAAGAATTCAGAAAATTAGTGACAATCTCAACTCACAAGAGCTTATTTTCGTACACCCGTTTGCCTTACGGCATCACTAGTGCACCATCAATTTTTCAGAATATAATGGGACAAATGTTTGTTATACCGGGTGTCACCTGTTTTTCAGATGATATCCTAATAACAGGCAAAAATAAGCAGGATCATATGGTGCGCCTGGAATATGTTCTCCGACGTCTGCACGAGTGCGGCCTAAAAGTAAAAAAAGGAAAATGTGCATTTTTCCAAAAATCAAATCAGTATTTAGGGCACATAATAGATGAAGAAGGGTTGCATACATCCGAAGAACGCATTTTAGCAATAAAAAATGTACCTGCACCAGAAAATGTTACTCAATTAAAATCCTTTCTAGGTATGATAAATTTTTATTGCAAATTTTTACCAAACTGTTCAGAGGTATTGCAGCCCCTCTATAGTTTACTGAAAAAAGACACAAAATGGTTCTGGTCATCAAAATGCATCGAATCTTTTGAAAATGCAAAAAAATTATTACTATCAAATTCCATTTTAATCCATTTTGATCCTAAAATGAAAATTAAATTGACAGTAGATGCATCTCAGTATGCTTTAGGTGCATCTATCAGTCATATATTGCATAATAATACTGAAAGACCAATAGCATTTGCCTCACGTCTATTAAATTCAGCTGAAATTAAATATCCTCAAATTGAAAAGGAGGCAGCTGCTATAATATTCGAAGTGGAAAAATTCTTTCAATATTTATACGGCCAAAAATTTTTACTATATACTGATCACAAACCCTTGTTAAGCATTCTCGGGAGTAAAAAAGGTTTGCCAGTTTCTGCGGCAAATCGGTTGCAGCGTTAGGCGCACATATTGTCCGCTTTCAATTATGATATTAAATATGTAAATTCGAGTAACAACTCGGCTGAATGTTTGTCAAGATGACCTTTGCCTTCAAATAATGTCCCATAAACAAGACACACAAAGTCATCTCCACAAATTTATTGACTGAGTAATCAGTATCTGTACATGTTTCGGACTATCAATAGTCCATCATCAGCAGCATATTTTAATTGACAATTTTTCTACAAAGAAAGGTTTTTTATATAGTTACAAATGTTATGTTTAGGTTATGTATACTCACGTGGAAATGAAAAAAGGAAAAGTTACTAAATTATCGCATGATACAATTTTTTTTTATAAAAGTTAAGTAATAATAAAAATGAAGGGCAAATGGCCCAAGGCCCAAAGGGGCTTTATGGGGGATCCCAACACTTGTTCATCAAAGTGATAACCGATGAAATGGGGCCCATCATGAGAATAATGGTTACCGTGACGTGGTATAGCGGTGAAGGGGGGGGTGGGTTAGGTTGACACTTGACATAGGAAACTTGAAGTGTGTATCCAATGACAAGTGACACAAAACTGTCCTGTGGCATAAACAAAGAATGGAAGAGGCAAGATGCGAGAAGAAGCAGGGCCGTAATGAGTCACATGTCACTGAATTACAAATTTCGTACAAAATTGTTTCAGAAACAAGACTGAGAAGAAATCAAGGTGAGGCAAAGTACTAACCTAGAAGACATCATCGTTAGAATTTGAGAGCGTTGAAGAATTTTTGGCAATCAAAATTTGTTTGTTCATTCAAGGAAATAATGTTGTCATCTTTGATTGATTCATTAATTTCAAAAATCTCTAATAAATTCAGAAGTGTGCCCTTATGGCAAATATGTAAAACTTCAAGGTCATTTTCTATATCAAAGTGATGATTACAATTAAGGATATGATTAGCAAATGAACTTTTCGTATTGTATGAATCTCTGGGAGAATTTTTGTAGCTGTCAATCAGTTTAACATGTTCATTAACACGAGTTTGAATTCTTCTTCCACTCTGACCAATGTATTGTGCTAGACAATTAGGGTGTGAACAAGAGATTTTATAGACACCGGATCTATGTAACGGGGGAATATTGTCTTTGGTATTGACTAACAAACGGGAAATTGTATCAGTGGTATAAAATGAAACGTTGATATTTTCGTTGGATCGTTGTAAAATGTTTTTTAGGTCATAAGAGACTTTACCTAGGAAAGGGATGGAGCAAAAAAGATTTCTATTATTATTGAGTGGAATGAGACCTTGATTAATTATTTTAGTAGAAAATTTGTTGAAAATTTTGTTAATGAGGTGCAGAGGGTACCCATTGTTAACAGCTATCTGCTTGATAATATTCCATTCAGTATCGAAGTTGGAGGTAGTTAATGGTATATTGCATAATCTGTGAATTAGAGAATTGAAGGCTGCTAGTTTATGAGAAATAGGATGGCAAGAGTTGAAAGGAATTACGTTGTCTGTATGAGTGGGTTTGCGGTAAATGGAGAATTCAAACCTGTCATTAACAATGTTAACTGACAAGTCCAAGAATGGGAGAGAGTTATTGATAGCTAATTCCATTGTGAAGTTGATGGACTTTTACCATAGATTTTTCAAATAATGTGTTCAGTATTCAATCAGGAGAAGTAACGTACATTAATTATGTAAAGCAATCAGACTTGCCTATTGATTTCAAACAAGTAAAGAAAGAAACTATGGTTGATCCAATCTTAAGCAAAATTCTTTTCTATGTTCGGAATGGGTGGCCAAACAATAGCCCTTCCAATAAATTCAAACCACTGTGGAACATGAGCGCTCATGTGGGGATATAGGTTAATTATTCCAGGAAAATTTCAACAAAACATTTTGAATGAATTGCATAGCGCCCACATGGGCCTGGTTGAAATGAAACTGTTGGCACGTGCGTATGTCTAGTGGCCGTCAATAAACAGCCAAATAGAAGAAATTGCTCAAACTTGTAAAATATGCAGCATTACATCTAGAAACCCTTCCAAAGCTTCTCTAGTAGTATGGGAATGGCCAGAAATTCCCTGGACTAGGCTGCATGCGGATATTTCGGTCCATGCTATAACAAATTTTTTTTAGTGATAGAAGACGCGACATCTAAATGGATTGAGTGCTTTGAAATGGCGAACATTACGGCATCCAGTACGATTAAAGTTTTTCGGGAGCTTTTCGCAAGATTTGGATTACCCGTAGAGCTATGCACGGACAATGGTACATCATTCACTTGTCATGAGTTTCAATATTTCTTATCATGTAGCATGTAGCGGTGTTGAACATACAACAGGCGCACCATACCACCCAGCCACAAACGGCCAGGCGGAAAGCGCCGTTAAAATTCAAAAAACAGCTATAACTAAAGCAAAATTGGAAAATCCCGGTGGGGACATTAATTTGATTTTGAATCGATTTTTGTTCCAATATCGTAAAACCCCACATTCCACCACATCCGAAACTCCAGCAAAATTGTTGTTTGGGCGTACTTTACGCACCAAATTCGATTTACTTCTGCCGTCAACGAAAAATACTGTGAAAGAAAAACAGAACTACCAACAAAAATATTACCACAGCAAAAGAAATATATTATTCAAAGTAGATGACTCAATTCTGGTACGTGATTATCGAAAAAATTCAGAAAAGTGGTGCGCAGCTAAAATTGTGGAGGTATTAGGTCGAAGATCCTACCTGGAACAAACGGATTGTGGTATGAAGTGGAAGCGCCATACTAACCAAATTATTTTGAATAACTCATGCACTGAAAAAGAATGCGTTTCTGTCATTCCACGATCTTCATTGAGGTCAAATGAACTCGCAAATAATTTAGATGAGATTGAGTGCAGGGAACTTGAAGTTCGGGAGAATGTAAATTGTGAGTCTGATGGAGTTTTGAGACGTCGAAGCAAAATCAAACCACCAGAAAGATTGATCATGTGATAGTGAAGTAATACCTTATTTTTGTAATCTGTATACTTTAGGAATAGGTGTTATAACCATTTTGATTTGTCGAGTTCTACGGGGTGGATTGAAAAGATATTACTGTTGATTTAGAGAAAGGGGTGTCATGTATATAGCTATTTATGTTTATGGAATTTCCTATTGAAAGAGACCATAGTCGAGGATAGCAAAAACTACACTTTTGCATAAGCTTTGTTTATCCATAGGCGACGGTGTTCGAGAAGTCAGTTGTATTCGACACTTGAATAAATACGCATATATTTAAGTTCGTGTTTTAGTATCCCGTATTATGCAAATTCATAATTCGAGTACTTAACAATATCAAATACATATCAAAACCTACTAAGAAAACAAATTCAACAGTGATGAACTATTGAGGTCTAATTGATCTTTGAGTGAAATGTAAAAACTTTTGAGTTTGTTGATTTCTAATGATTGAAATTGATCGAGTTACATTCCTCTATTTTCTACGTGTAGAATTTCGGAATTATTATTGAAACTATAGTTTTCTTCTGATATATGGTTGGCGTATGTTGAATTTGTTTTCTTTTTCAAAAAATGTATCTTACGTTCATGAATGCGCTGATAAGATGAACGACCTGTCTGATCGATATATACCTTAGGACAAGATCCACAGTTTTATAGTATGTTCGTACCGCAATCTCCAGAGGCCGATACCGTAAGATAGAGATGACAGTATTATAGAGTCGTATAATTTTATACGCGAATCCCAGCTGGTCATCTTTGATTGACACATCAAATTCATAACCGATCCAATAGCTTGGTTTGCCTTTGTTGATGCCGATTTGGACATCTGCAGAAAAAAGGATGATGATGAATATTCAATTCCTATGTAGGGTATTTTTTTACCACTTCAAGTGGCTTGCCGTTGTAATAAAATTTCGTTTTATATGACTTGTAGTGACCTTTCCTGGCATAAATCATCATTTGAGTCTCCTGTTTATTAACTACAAGGTTATATTTTGAGTTGAATATAACTCGAGGATTTTGAGCTTTTTAGATAGGTCAGATTGTGAGTCGCTCAGGATGATTAGGTCATCTGCGTATAATAACAGCATAATATTGTTCTGACCATCAATATTGACTAATGCTGCACCTTGATAGATGAAAAAATCATTGATGTTCGAGATGAAAAGTTAGAGAAGCGAAGGGCTTAGAGATTCACCCTGAAGAACTTCTTTCGCGATGTCATATGGTTTACTGTATTCGTTATTGACTTTGACACACATATTTGCTCCATCATACAAGTTGATTTGAGACTAACAGGGGCTATGACGGTATGTCATAGCCTTCTTAGAAGTGTACCTACCTGTGCACGGGATCACACATAGGGAAATCAATGTGTTAGACAAAGAGCATGGGCTGGATAGTGAATCCGACAGAGATAGCGATATGGTTGGCTATAGCTATTGACGTCTAACCTAACCCATCTCCGTTTGAGTTCACGTCAGCATCTAACATATGACAGGTGTCAGAAATAATAGGTGCTACAGTACCTTCGACCGAGATCCTCCACCGTGACCTTTCGTCGTGACCTTTGACCGTTGAATTTGACATTTGAGCATGACCTTTAATCGTGACCTTCGACCGAGACCTCTGATTATGACCTTTGATCGTGACCTTTGACCATTGCCTTCGACCTTTGGGCGTGACCTTTATTCGTGACCTTGTCTGTGACCTTTGGTCTACCTTCGACCTCAGACCTTCGATCGAGACCTTCGATTGTGACCTTTGATTGTGATCATTGATATTGAACCGTAACCTTCGGCCTTCATATGTTACCTTCGACGTTTAAACGCAAGCATTGACTAACGATCTTCGATACATGACGGTAGTTTCATGTTGGTCTTATGACTTTGTTTTCACATAGGCCTTGGCCTCATATGATCTTATGACCTTGGTATAATATCGGTCTCGAGTTGTTTCTCTCACGGTCCCAAGACTCAAGACTCTAGACTATCAGTTCAGCCCTCTCTGGTCACGTGACATATAACCAAAATGGTCGAAGTCATTTCATTCGATCCCATGGGTCGACTAGTTGTTACGCCACTGAGAGCGTTTCTTGGAATTCCAGCTGACATCGCGATGCAATACATGAGAACAATGGGTCCATTGTTTGCAGGTGACCGATGAGTCATCCTTTTCTCGACGACGTAGAACAATGCCGCCTTTGTTTGCCATATGTTATCTAGACTTCCTCTAGAACAATGCCGCCTTTGTTCTCTCTATGCCACAGTCAGCGTTTCTTGGAATTCCAGCTATTGGGAAATTGCGACGCAATATTATACGAGAACAATGCCGCCTTTGTTTGCAGGTGTCCGATTACGTAACAACCTCATCCGATTGCATCATCCTTATGTGTGTAAGAACAATGGGTCCATTGTTCTGACGCAGGTGGCCGATGAGTCATCCAACAGACATGTTCAAACTTGTTGTTGTCACGAGCCATTCAATCATGGATACTGGATGTGTCTAACAGAACGTTTGCCGGATCCCCCCCCAATAGCTGTGCGCATGCGTAGCTACCACTACCACTATTCAGTCTTGACCTTTGAATCAGTGTTACAATGTCCTTAGACGAGTACAGAAGCAAGTTGGAGGAATTTGGGAAGCGTGTTCGACTGCTGAACAAAGACATAACATTGTACGAAGACAAAACCAAAGCGTTGATTCAATTGGAGAATCTGAGTTTGTGGGATGAAGTTTTCAGCAGCTGTGGAAGAGTACCAGCAATAGAGGTGCCTGTTGAGCAGAGACGACACATCCAGCCTCAAAATGTCACGGGTAGCATTCATAGTTCTGACAGCAATTTTGAATAACGTATTGTATACAAACGTTCCCAAAGATGTCAAGAACATGGCGATATGTTTCAATGACTTGAAAGAAGATTGCAATCGATCATTGTGGACAGCGATGCGGAATAAGTTGGTGAACAATGGATGTCTACCAGTATTCTACAAAGAGATACCAGAGGCGAATAATCCCAGATAGCACAAAGACATCTTTAAGACATCCTAAAGACATCGTTCTCAGACGTTCACAACGTCTTTAAGACGTCTATGGACGCCTTAGAGACGTCTGAAAGACGTCCTCTATAGGCCGGATGTTAAAAATCACGACGTCTTTAAGATATCTTTATAATGTCTCTTCTGAGTCTTATAAAGGCATAGAAAAGACATGAGAAAGACCTCATTTCTGAATGGATTTCAGGGTTCCCTGGGGATTAATTAAAGTGGAATTTGGAGTAGGTACATACAACACAAAAAAATAGTTGATATTTGTGACATTTATTTGAGAAGTACAACTACCAAGGACAGGTTTGACACTTCCAGAAAAGAAGTTGCTCGTCCACCCTGTTTGTGATAGGAAAATTGAGAATATTCATTATGTTTCATATAACTGGTCTCTTCATTTTTTTTCAAAACAAGGCATCTCATCTACAGGAATACTGATTGTGTTAGTCCCCCTGTTGATTGCTTTTTGTGTCAACCAAGCATATTTATATCTCTGGAAGATCCCACATTCTTCCTGAAAAGAATGATATAGACTTGAGTTTCAGGAGTTTACCAATATCATTATTAGGGAGAGTTCTTCTTACCTGACACACACAGTGGACTGTAAACATAATAAGGCATAATACTTATTATACTTCAATGCAATCATTTGCATCCATTTGACCAGCCAAAACCAGGTGGCCCGCATTTATGAGCTCAGCTTCCTTTTGGAGACACTGAATCACTGAAAAAGTGTAGACAGATTGAAATGCACAGGCTAAATGGCTAAATCATAAGAATTCTTGTTCAATAATGATAAAAACTTACAGCTTATCATTATGTTGGTATAGGTTTTAGGTTCAACATTCCAACTAGAGGTAGGTAGGTGTTCTACTGTTAAACATCAGAGATATTATTGTCCTCAATCAAAACACAATGAACCACTGGAAAACACGGATTTAAAAAATACACAAATATCAAAGCTGAGATTGATTGAGAACTCAAAACGAAATTAACAATTAACATGAACACACCTCTCAATTCTCAATAAACACCATCACCAAAACCAAACAATGTAAAATGTAAACAATCAAATAGTACTGGCATTCGCCGTTCTGGCTCTGGCGCAACGATCTCTCTTTCGTTTGACATGGCGGTATTTTCAAATCATCCCACCCGATTTATAAAATAACTTACTCTGAACTAACAATCTATAACCTCTATGTATTACGGTGAAGTTATAAGAATTATGAAATTGAAAATATTCTATTAGCCTGAATCAATATGATCATACTATATTTTTTATTAAAAGTTTAACGCATATTATGAGAATAGAACCATAACTATATAAGTGTGGAATTCAGGAATTCTGAGAGTGGAGAACGTTCAGATATGACACACTAAAAGTCATTATGATTTATACTTATTATAATATACCAAATATCATTATTGCTCATTTGTATTATTACGATGTCTTTAAGACGTATTCAGGACGTGAGAATCAGATATCTTTAAAACGTCTGAATGATGACATCTTGTAGACGTCTTATTCAGGGAGTAAGACGTACAGACTAAGATAGGATATAATTCAGACATCTTAAAGACGTCTTGTGCTATCTGGGATTCCTTCTTCAAACTCAAGTTGATGTTTTCCGGTGGATCTGAAGAGGATACCGACTGGCAAACTATAGGAGCCCCAACAACAGGAATACAGAATGAATTTAATAAAATGTTCATATTACTAGGTTTGACATTAGCAGCTACGTTCGTTTTGATTGTGAAATTCCTCATGAAAGCTGGGTACATATATCGTGAATAAAATGATGGAACTTATACAAGGTGTTTCAATAAAACTCCAATCCTTATCATAATGTTTATCGAGCCAAACACAGTACATCTTCATTTAGGTTATATTACATTTATAAACCACTGGAAAAGTTGATCAACGTTCCGCTGGGCACACATATATTTTCCATTGGCGTGGTTGGGGCAGTACGATATATTTTGCTGGTAGGTTTTACTGGAACAGGGTGTTCCATCATACATAGCAACATCGTATACAGTTGGGAATACTTCAAGTTCTTCACATTTCGTCTTCAAAAAGTCACTTTTCTGATTGCCCCTCACGTACATACATTCAACCGAATGCAATAGATATTTTTCCAGAATGTCGTTCAGCTCCGTATATTCAACATCACCAGCATCATATGGTAAGCCATGGACGAATTTCTCCACATAACGTGTAGTTTTCTTGTCACGTCCACTAATGGTAGCAAACGGTGTAGACGGTTTGAATAGGAAGTTGGATCTCTGGCGGCAATTTTGAATGGTCAGCTCTTTCGGGTGGAGAACACTGTCAAGAGTGAAGCCTTGAATGTCGACAAGTGCGATCCTCATGACGGCTGACGATCGAATGCGAGCTCGAGCAGTTTGCAGTTGGTATATATACTCGAATCAAGGTTCTGACGACTTCCGTTAGAGGGAAGTACTCTAGCAGACAGTCATGTACGATGATGCAATAGGCTTCGGTGTCAGCAGGGAATCCTTTATTGGCTTCGATTTCAAGCTTTATATCAACTGTCGATGATTTCATGGTCTCTTCCTGCCTCGAGCAATCAATCACAAATAATGCATGCTTTTTGAATTCCTCATAATCCAAGATTAGGTGAACCTCCGCCGAATGTGAATAGCTCGAATAGAACCTGGTAAAGTTGTAGTAAGCAAGGGTGTAGTCTTGTTTAGCAAAATTCAGCTGCATTCTCTCATTAGGCCAATATTCACCATTGAGGGCTAATCTGATACTAACAATGCTCGTGTTATCAAAGTGGGTAGCATCAGCTTCTGCATTGTCACGTTTCGATTTCTGGAAGCACACAATAACGTACCGAGGACGTTCCACCGAAGCGCTCGTTTTGACTGCCGAAATTTCACTTTTTGCGCCGTTTGTAAGAGCAGGCAATTGGCTGAGGTCCCATTTCCTGAATGGAATCAGTATAGGTGTATCATTTTTAATGGGTTGCATCAGTTGTAGTTTGATTTCATCGTTTCAAAATACGTGCTCCACTTTTAGCACTACACTATGTAATTGTACTTCAACTGTAGTAGTAGTAGTGGTTGTAGGTCCATTGGGGAGTTCCTATACAATCACGCAATCGTTATCATCACGAGCTCGAATCAGTCGGATTGTTTGTTTTCCATAGGTGATTGAGGTGTAGTCATTGGAAACGTTGAAAAGGTGCTTTAGTGGTATCAACAAACTGAATGTCTTGTCAATTGCATTCAAAAGCAGTTTATCAGGATACGTCCACCCGGCTGTGGATAAGTGTTTGGAATCATCAGGTTTATAGCACATGAATCCTCGCACACTACTGACGATCCCTGGATCTCTGACTACATCTATCTCTCTCGCACTCTGCACATAACTGCAAGAATCGAATAGAAATGCTCCACAGTTGGGGGCCAAGTACACATTTCCAGCTCCTTGCACATTCAACGTTCCTTTGATTTCCAGCAAAGACTCATGCATCGCAAAAAATGTGTCTGCTTGATTTATGTTGATTTCCACCATATCATTGTTATTGAAGGATTTGACGTATGGGATGTAGGAGCGATATTCTTCTTTTCGAATGGTTTCATCATATCTGGGCCGATGATACAGATCGAAAATTGGGTTTGTGTGGTTGGATGATGGTGCTGTTGATTTTCCGCGCTTGTTCATTTTTCACTCGCAATCCGATTGCTTGCAGAAAAAGAACGTTTCCTGGAGTGAGTTCCTGTCTCTTTGGAGGTCGCTTTGATACTGAGGAGTTTGTGGTTTATCTTTTATTATCAACTACTAGACCCATTCAACGTTCTTGCAAGTCCAAGTGTAGGGTGCCCTTTTCTCCTCGGAAATTAACAGGTCTTAGGTCCTGATCCAGCACTCTAACAGTGATGTTAGTGATGTCTCTTAGGCTACTTCTCACAGGTGAATAAAGAGGGATATTTGGACGTTCGTTGATAGCGTAACCAGGATCTACGGTGATGGGGAAGCTTAATATAGTGTGAGCAGGCCTGTCTGCATAAAACGACCCTTCAGTGATGTTGCAATCGAAATGTAGGCTTGATACTTTCAGAATGTACACAGGACGATCTGAACAGTGAACTCGGCCAGGTTCCAAGATCCTCTTCGAAAATCCCAACAACTCACCAAAGCTGTTATCTTCCTCAAAACTGATGGTATGTTGTCGACTATAGATTTCACACTGCAAAGTATTGTTGTTGGGCTTCAAAGTGAAATCTGCATCAGCTTCTTGAATTTGTCTCCGAATGTAATCCTCAATATTTTCTATCTCATAACAGCCGGTCGGAAACTGAATCTCTTTCAGCACTTCACGAATATCGTTCTCGTAGTAGTAGAACTTTTCACCATCAATATTCGGAATGGAATGATAGCTGTGAAATCCTAGTACAGCTATGTAATAGCTTTTCAGAGGGTGCAGTAGTATCGGTGAATAGGGTGTGATAGATAACTGGTTGGTGGTACTCGTCAAGGTCAACAGTAGAGACATGACGTACCTAATGACACACAGCTATACTTATGAATATTTATTCCAAGACTCTACACTTCAAGAGATAATTACAACCATGACATTCAAACTGTGAGCTGACCGGTCCATCAATGTGGGTTCGAGCATCAGGTCTATTATAGTGGATGTAACAAGGCAATCGAGTTCTCAGATCAAAGTTCTTCCTATAGTCCTGTGGTAATTTATGCCAAACATCCAATAGTTCCCAAGGCCTAACATCTTGGATCAGATAGTTGATGGGGAAGAGTGCCAATTCTTCTGCGGAAAAGTCTTGCAACGCCTTCTCACGGTGGAGATATGCTAAAACGGCTTTCATTGTACAGGAACTCCAGACAGAGGTAACCACAGTTGATTTGATCATATTTCTGGAATGGATCTTTATTGTAATAGAGTTTGACTTTGCCCAGATATTGGACAAGTTCTCTCGGTGGCCTCAGGCTACCGAATAAATCGAAATACTCGACGACATCATTTATCTTTCTGTAAGCTACCCAATGAGTGCCTTGGTTCTTTGACACGTCCAAATTTAGGATTGCAGATTCGCGTAGGATTCTCAAATATTTAACATACTTCGTCAACTCGACATCATACAACGGTCGATTGGGTAGCTTCATCGGAAGTTTTTTTGCTTTTTCAAAAACAAGCCGAAACCTCCTTTGGCGTTTCTTCTCAAGTACAGTCCTTTGCCAATAGCTTCCATAGCCTTGTTATGTCGATGGTCTTCTTCCATCTTTTTCTTCGCATTCCTAGCGTCAATGACAGTCTTTGCGATTGCTCCAGCACCTCCAGCTAGAGATCCTAGTGCACCAAGAGCAGCAAAGATTGGTAGCAGTGGTAGAATCCCACCGGATTTGGCATCAAAAGGAATTATTCGTGGTATTTTAACTTTTTTCCTTCCACCTGCTTGTTTGACGGCATGCCTAGCAGCTTTCAAAGCAAACGATGCAGCCTGTTTCAAATTGGTCGAGGAATTCTTCTTCAACGTCTTCCCGATTTTTCCCACGATATGTTTTTTGAAAAAACATTCCATCCCAAGCTTGCGTTTCACCTTCATCCCGGAAGTAACTACTAATGCTGCAGCTCTTTCACCGAACTTTGCGTCTCTCGACCTCACGCGTTCCCAGGCAGCGTTCTCCAACACCGAATCCGCTTTATGACGTTCTTCCAAAGACGTGTTCTGTGAATATGCCATGTCGTGTTGTTTGCAGGCAACGTCTAAGGGATTGATGCCAGGATCACCACGTGCAAGCCGTTTCTGAAGTTTGGTTCCAGCTGTAACGTAAAATCAGTTATTCAATCTCTAACCTCACTTTTGTACTTACGTCCACAGTATTGATAGCCACCAGGTAGGTGTACCTCGAATGGTAATTTGTTTATGAGAGAATTCTAAACACCCTCTTCCTTGTACACAATCATTGGAGTCTTTGCACCTCTATCACGAGATGAAAGTCATTCAACAAGACCAGCTGCTACCTATCGAAGATTTGGACCTCCACACGTCACCAAGGACACCGAATAAACATGGAAAATTATTACCCAACTCGTTTCGAGCAATCATGTGTGGACCGAGTGGTTGTGGCAAGACAAACGCCATGCTATCGTTACTCTTCAATCGAAATGGCGCGAGATTCAAAGATGTCTACGTGTACTCCAAGTCGTTGTATCAACCAAAATACCAGCTACTTCAAGAGGTGTTGGATGCAGTGAAGGAGGTTGGATATTTTGCGTTCGGAGACAACGATGAAATAATAAGCCTATCTGAGGCGAAACTCAACTCGATTTTCATATTTGACGATGTGGCGTGTGATGAGCAACAAAAAATTCGAGAATATTTTACAATGTGTAGACACAAAGATATCGATGCTGCCTACCTTTGCCAAACTTACTCTTAAATTCCTAAGCAATTATTGAGAGACAATTGTAACATGGTGGTGCTGTTCAAACAGGACGAGATCAACTTGAAGCATGTGTTTGATGAACATGTCTCTCCAGACATGAGCTTTGACGACTTTAAAAAATTGTGCTCCGAATGTTGGAGTGTCACATATGGTACTCTTGTGATTGTCAAGGATTTTGATTTGCATAACGGCAGATATCGCCAAGGTTTCGACAAATATATAGAAGTGTAGTCATTCGACATCATGAGGTCGTCAAGCCAAGTCATGCGCAGAAGAAGAACGCCATCCAAACGTGATGACGATCAGACTGCAGCACGTAAACGGAAAATTGCAGAGCTCACGCACACAATCAGGAGAAAGTACTTGGCCTTGAAACTGGGTAAATCTGAGGAGGACGAATCGCTGAACAAAATGTTCAAGCCCATATCCAAACCATTGGAAGAAATTGTGAGAACGTCAAAGGCCAATCGTGATTTACTGGCAAGAGCCAAGTTCAGCACCGGTATGAAGAAAGAAGAGCCACCTGAACTGGAAAAAGAAGAAGAACAGGCTCAGCAAACGCAGTTCATTCCAATGGAAGAGGTGGGTGGAACCGGAAGTTTTGTGGATGATGATCAATACGAATATGATGATAATATCCTGTTCAACGAGAATATCACTCCAGAACAAAGTATTCCGTATTATGTAATCGATGAATACCTAGACCAATACCCAGTCATGGTGCATCCATATCTCAGAGAACATTGGGATTACAGCGACAAAATAGATCAGATGTATGGTCCAACTTACGATCCTCAAACGTCGAAATGGTTTCTGGGAACGCAGGAAATTGACTTTGATAAAAGAACTGGATTCATAAAGATTGGTGGTAAACAAGTTCGAGGAACTCCAGGGGTGTATCAGCTCATTTTCTATGATGATCCTTCAGATTATAACGATGAAGACATGCAGGCTTACAAGGAAATTTTGAAGCTGAGTGATCGCTATATAAACATGGATGGGAAATTGAAAGGGTCTAAAAGATGGAAGTATACGAACGTCATCAGGCCACTTATTGTACAGATGCGAAAAAACAGCGGTAGGCGTTCAACGATTGGTAGTGGTTTGACGTACAGGGTGATTCACCATAAATGTCCCCCCCTCTAGCTCACTTATTCTTGAACCGTTTTGAAAATTTGAAAGATGATCTAAAATGATTTTTCTGAATTTTTTTTTCCCGCTGCATCAGAAAATACAGGGTGCTCGGAACAAACGATCTACAGAGTACTAATTGATTTTTTTCAATGGAACACCCTGTATTTTATTGTATTTTAGATTCTTCCTGGAGAGCTGATTTCATCAATGTATCACACTTGGGGTTTAGCGGGAATGATTACTGCTTGAATTGACAATTTTTTGAGTATTTTGACTGACTATTTGTACCTTCACAGCCTTTTCATATTGTTTTTTGTAATTTAGGAAGTTGAGTTGATTACGCAGGTTTTTCAGATTTTCATCAAAAACTAACTTTTTTGTCTTCTTGGTTTTTCTTTTCCTTAATGGAAAGCATTGATCATAGCTGCCTACAATATGATTCAGCAGTATGTTGGACATATTATTTGGATTTTCATTATTAAATTCATTCCAATTGATATTCAACACAGATTCTCTATAGTTCTGAATATTGTTATCATTGACTAATCTATATAGTTCCTCCTCTCTGGGGCCAAATAATTCTTGTTCCATTTTGTATGTTAGATTTACTGCTCGATGATCTGATAGATATGGTTCAGTCACCTGTACCATAGCTGAGTTTGGATCAATGTTACTGAAAAGATTGTCAAGTCTAGTGCAACATGTTCTACTTATCCTTGTATAATGTTGAACATGCTCCCTCATACCATATGTCATGAAAAGATTTTTCAAAAAATTAGAATCTGTTGATTGTAAAGCACAGTCTATGTTAAAATCACCATAAAATAAAATAGTTTTATCTTTTGGCATTTGATTCAGATATTCTCCTAATTTATCCTGAAAAACCTGTGGATCCCCTTTTGGTGACCTGTACATACAGCAGATAACTGTTTTTGATTTATTCAAAGTTATTGAGCTCACTTCAAAATCTAATTCTCTATTAAATTCACTGGATGTCTGACAAATCTTATATTCTATGCCTTCTTCGACAAAGATTGCTGTACCCCCATGTATATGTTGTGATCTTGTATAATGTGCTGCCAAGTTATTATTTTCTATATTGATGAAGGTATTTTGTTCCTGAGTTAACCATGTTTCACTAAAACAGAGAATATCATAATCATTTGCTGAGAGAAAATGGTTCAATGTGGCTATTTTATTTTTTAAACATTGGATATTGATATAAAAAACTGATAGGTTGGATTTTTTGGTCTTTGTTATCTTGTTTGTTCTGTCAATAATTCCATCTATTGATACTGAGGATCCTCCTGTATTTATACTGCTGGTGGCACCCTCTTCTTCATGAAAAACCGAGAGACGAGGGCTCCATTAGGCCATGTCTCTCGTTTCCAAGCCCCTTTGAAATTGTCCTGATTTATTGTCACCTTCATAGAAGTGTATAAATCTGGAAATCTTGAGGGATGTATTTCACATGTGACTTCCGGAAATCTAGGTTTCAACAGATTTATCAGATCGTCTGGTTTGGTGTGAGGTTGCAATCTGGTTACATGCAGTGCAATGCATTTTGGTATAGCATTTACACCCACAACATCCTCATTTCGTCCGACAACGAACTTGCGAGTTCTTGTTTTAACTTTTTGCCAGTCGTATTCGGCTTCATTGGCATTCTTTGAACTTTGCTGGCCAAGGTCTATCATTTCTTTCATTTTATTTTCTGTTTCTGCTTCTAAAATAGCACGATTCAACTGTTTGTCATCTACTCTATTTTTATTTACATTTTCGTAATTTTTGTCTGACTTATGCTGATTGGCATTGACATGAACAGAGTTTTTGACATTGTTGACGGTTGACGATTGTCTGCTGACAGCGCTGTCAATCGATTTTTTAGTGCTGTCACGCTTTGAATCTACTGCGTTTTTGCTTGATGTTGATCTTATTGATGTGGTGCATTGTTGCTGACCTTGAATGTCTAATCTGGTTTTTATGTGATCTGCTTCCATTTTTTCATACTGTTTGAGTTTCTCATCCATAATGCTTAATTTTTCCTTAAGTAATAAGCAGTTTTCACCAAGGATTTCGTTCTTGGATTCCACTTCCTTCAACAACTGCTTCAGCAGCCTGTTCTCCATCTTAATTATGGAATCACACATAACTTCTGGTTCATCTTCACGATCCAGCTCATGGTGACATAACGCATTTTTTCCTTGCGCAGATTGCGTCATGCAACTGGGATGAAATAGTCCATTGCACTTTTTACACCTCACATAATCATTCACAGATTTTTTGCAGTGTTTGCAGTCTTTTTTGACCGGAGCTAGTAACGGCGAACCTCGCGCGGCGGCCATATAGTGTCAATGCGTATGTGTACTGCATACCCTCACAATGACTCTATATTAACCCCACTCACCATGGTTCATACTCATTTGAATAGATATCCATAGCAAATCAATAGACAAACATTTCTCCAATGATAAACCATTGAAAAAAATGCCATTCAATGATCATTCACGAAAATTTCTGAACATTGCTTTCTTCAAGTGAGGGATTCCCTTTCATGCGCTTCAAGCGATAAAAAAAAATTGACGTGCTTTATTCTCGAATATTATCTAGATATGAAATCTCCAATATTCTAATACTGACTAGTTTGAATGTTCGAATCCAAACCTGATTGTATATTACTCAAGCATTACATACCATTCAAAAACTAGTTGCATCCCATTTCAATAAAATCTACATGATAAATTTCTCAGGATAATGAAAGATAATATCCTATATTCCATAAGTAACTCAATTATCATAATGACTTATCCAGGCCATATACCTGAATCCGTAAAACGCAGGGTAGCAACCGTGCCGATTACGCTAACAGGTGTATATTATAGTGATCATGAGTTAATAAGCATGAAGAATATGTCGAACAGAATAAAATGATTATTCAGGAGAAGATTATGAGAGATTGCATGACATTGATGGTTCAATCACAGGCTTGATGTCTAGCCCAGAACAGAATACGCAAATTCCGTGAGGCCATTAAGTTCCAGGATCAAGAAAATTCATTCAACGTGCTGGTTACAAAAATCTGATGCCTGAAACCTGGCAAACAAATATAATATGTAAAGCTGGTCACAAGATTATGGCACAAAAATCCTGAAATATAAGAGAAAGTCATATACTCACTGGCTCCATACTTTTGGAAAATTCTTCAAGTACGCAGAATCACTCAAACTCAGTAGTATATACAAATATCCCTAACAACACCAGTACATCCTAGGGACTTCCCAGGGACGTCTCTGATTTTATACTTGGACATCGCGGGAATGTCCTTTGTCGGGACAACGTACATACTAGGGATGTCCCAGGGACATCCGCTGGCCACAAAAAAAAGCATCCAAGGGATGTCCTTCTGGTACGTCCCTGGGATGTACCAAGTACGATGAAAGGATATCCCTAGGACGTCCCAAGGATATTCCAGGGACATCCTTTCGACAAAAGAAAAAAGTTGTAGGTCGAGTATGGATTGAACCCGGGACCTTTGGCTTATCATGCACGCACCTTGCTCCATTGTCTATCATGCCTCCTGAAGATTTATGTACTAAACAGATTTTTAAACAGAACTTAACTACAGAAACCTGTATGAATACAACTTTGTTTGGAATTGGGTATAGTTATTATCATTTTTGGGTGTTTAAAAATGAGGGGCATTATGCATGTACGACTTCTGTCTGCGAAAAATGGTAATTTCTTAAGAAGTTCTGAGACTTTATACTTTATTTTCTGTACTATCATTTTCCGGAAGAAAACCAAACATTGTAAAAAAAATTCAACTCGATATTTTGATGAAATTCAATGACTCTGATGTGAATGGATATCAGATACTCCAGGGACACGAATAGGATAACCTAGGGATGTACCGGGCGGGATGTCCACTGGACAACCACTGCAGGATATCCGCTGGATGTCCCAATCATGTCCTTGTACCGCGGGACAAAAAAGGGACGTACCTAGGACATCCCTGTGTTGTTAGGGATATATAGGGTTATCTCTAGGAGTCCTTCAAAAGCAATCAGACAAATGATGAAGCTATTGTTCAAATGATTAGAACTGCTGCTACAGAATGACATCCAGAAGTTTCAGAATTGGATACTGTGTTTGAGATTGTTATCTGTGGAAAAATGAAATTTTCTTCAATTAAGGATTTGAGAGATGATTAAAATATATTAGTGGTTCACAACAAGTTTGAAGATAATGCGAAAGTACTAGTTCAAAATTCACCCACTCTACTAGAAACCGAGGGAGTAATACATTTTTTTAAGGCTTGGTGCTCACGAATGGGGATTCGTAAAATGTTTAAATAACATCGTGCGTACCTAAGGAGAAAGAGAATAGGAGTAAGGTGTTGGACTGGACCATGGTATTGCAGCAACAGAAAAACTGGCCCTACAATATGAAATGAATATAAAACAAAATGGATCGTACCAACAGAGGAAACTAAGCTTATATTGTCACGAGTAGAACATACGGTATATCAGTAATTTCGAACCATGAGGGTTTTATAAACATAAAGTAAATCAAATCATCCGTTGACATTGAATTATAAAAACTGACCAAGGAACTCTCATGAGAAACGTGCATTTCTAATAAAATGATGTATATAAATATTGGATGTGAGGGTTCCGAAGTCAGTCTGGTCTGGGGCTACTCTTGACTTGACAAGAGCTCGTCGTAATGGTCGTTATAATGTAAGTTGTTATTAAGTCTTTATATTCATTGTTGTTTATTCATATTTGTTATTGCTACCCATAATGTTTCATGCTGCAATAAATATTGTTATGTTTGAATGTAGTCTCATACTTTCAGCTACCCCTAAACTATTAGTGCCTATTTGAATCTTACCTCTCGGCAACCATTTTGTTGTGACAATATAAGGATGATATCTAGACAGGAAAGAAGATTGCTGCTGCGTAAATATAGCTGTCAGCTTGTCTGAGATGAATGAAGTTTATATCCATTTCATGCCCGATACTCGATTTTCTAGTTATACAAACTTTTCTTTGATGACTTGGCTGGATTCAATTCCTCACGAACACAATATATAATCTCCAGAAGTTCAAAAAAAATTCCAATACCTTTCTCCTGTCCCTATCCTCCCTAGGAACGCACGATGTTTTTTGAACATTATAGGGATTTCCTTCCGTGCGCTCCAAGCGATAAAAAAAATTTCCTTGCTGGTTCTTCATAGGAAATTTTGTGATTATGTTAAAATATTTTTGAAACTTTTGTTCACTGATTTTGTTGTTATTCTTCAGCTATATAATGTTTCACAATCTGTGATTTCCTTATACCATATTTTAGAAGTGCTACTTCGTGTTTCTCAATTCCTGATTAGAATATAAGGTTTCTCATACATTGTTCCATTTATGTTCAAAGAATCAAGTATTCATTCAAGTACTGAATTCATTGTCACAGGATTTTTTCTTATTCTCAGTCATTTCCACCTGAAAGTGATGGTACACAAGGAGCGGGAAAAAAACTACTCCACTGGCATCAATGTTTGAACAGGCACCTAAATTTCAGGATTGAAACTTTGTTACACCTCTAGATTAGAGATCCTTTACTATTGACTATTTGGTTATACTTTTTTCAGGACTATTCTTAACTTTTTGCAATATTCTCGAAACATTTTTGTAATTAAAATATATCTCAAATATATCCTGGATCACCTATATATGTATTTCAATATAACATATGTCATATTTCCTTCTGATTTTTACCTAATAAAAGAAATGATTGATGTCCATTCATATGGACGCTATGCATATATTGATAAGCACTGCTGTTATTCCATACGTACATATTATGGGTACTACCAGGAGAGTGTGCACATACATTTATTATTTTCAGACTCCAGTCACATATCTATAAATTTAAAATGTTCCTGAAATAATACCTTCTCAATTAGGTTCATCGAATCACTCACTAGTTGCACGTTTATCAAATAGTAATGTTTCGTCCTAAAACAAATATGTATGCGCTGAGAGATATTCTTGATTTATGCCTAACCATTTTTTAATTAACTATTTGAATTACGCGCGAAAAACAATGGCATATTTTCTACCTGCTAGCGACTCAGCGAATGAAGCCAATTTTTTGCCCCCACTACGAACTATAAGCAGCAGTACAAGATATGTATTCAGCTCGACCAGGTCTATTGTAAAAATCGGAAGAGTTTTCGTTGGTGTTTCCAAAACTTCGCCCTATTTCTATTGACTCTAATAAACACAGTTTTCTGCTTGTGAAAACTCCGTGAGTGTCTCATCCAGTAAAATCAGCAGCAGGACGGCCGTCCACCAGTAGCAGAAGAAAAATTGAGTTCAGCATGCCGGCGTACAACACATGGTGAGTCGTTGTTGAAAAAGTGCCATTGTCGTATATATTCCTATATTCACTTCGAAAAATTAAACTACAAAAAATATTATTTACAGTCCATTGCATTTCTCTCGCCCAAGTAACCTTTCTTATTTACAAACACAGCTTTTGCACGAAGAAGATAATTCGTTTCAGGAAAATAGATGGCAATAAGAGTAAAATCCAAGCAGCCAATCACATTAGGAGATTGGTGATGTTGATAATACCTGAAAGAATTTTAATTCTTGATGCATCATAAATTTCAAGTTTCAAGTTTGGTACTAACATATCCATTATGAACAGATCGCAACTCTTTCATGTTTTAGGACATACAGACATCTGCATCGAGAATTCCAGGTTTATTTAGAGCATCTCTTACTTCTCGAATTGTCTCACTAACCGAAGCTTGACTCACAGCATGATTCAGATACTCAATATAATATCGAGCTGATAGCTTGTACTTGCTAGACAGCGTGATGTTGTCAATACTAAATGAATGGATTAGTAATAGTTTTTCACTGATATCCAAAGATCCATACATTATTCCTTCGTAATACTCAAACTAGATGCGGTTGTTGTTGCCTCAATATATGGCTCAATTCAGAACATCATCGTAAAATGGTTCGGTTAAGCGGTTTTTCTTAACGAACCCATTACCGGACAAATCATCTGAAGGGTCAACCACTGCTTGATAACGTCTTGTTCGCCATTGTGCATGGATGTCGGCCTCTTTCAAAGCTCCTGAAGCAGCAATATTTTTAATGTTGTTCAGATCATCCTTATCGTTTGATTTAAATTCGAGTACAACTCTAACTATCATAAGTGTTTTTCCATCCGTTTTTTTTTTCACTTTTTCAAACCTTCTTTCCATTATTTCGCTTGCGAACATTCATTTTGCAAACAATGTGATTTATTTCAATCGAAATAAACCTCATACAGAAATTGGGCTTCGATTTCAAAATATAAATAATTTCATTCAAAAATCAGATTTTTTCGTATGCGGAACTCATTCGCATTTGTTTGAAAATTGCACCCCAGGAATCGAATTATGGCTAGCAAAGTAAATGCAAGTGAGTAATTTAGATACAATTTTCACCCAAACATTGACGAAGGACTAATCAGAAGTTGGGTAAAGGGGATAGGCAACAAATGTTCAATGTTAAGGATCCGCATAACAAGTGAATCAATTTATCAAAAACAATATTCGATAGCTGAGACTGAATGTTACAATCTTTCACTCAACCAGTTCGGTAACGCGTCAAAGACAGAGTTAGTCAATAAGCAATTCCTAACTAGTTACGTAGGTACAATTTTTTTCCTGATACTGATCGCTCGAACAGGAGTAATGACCATTTCTACATGAATATTACCAATTGAGTACAAAATTTGGTAGGCACCTTGTTTTTGTCACTTTGAAGTATCATTCAAACAATATCATGGTTTCAAATCATTGACAAAAACAGACTGGTTTGATGATTTCATTAGTAAAATATGATAGATTCAAGTTCAGATTTCCCAAGTGATGACGTGGAAGCAGCAAAAATGCTCTATATTATCTTCGTCCATTTATACTTCCACTTGGTACCTGGTTTTGAAATGAACCTTTCATCACCAGTCATGCAATATTTTACTCAACGCAACTGATGGTTACGTTAACTGAAACCTGCCATAATGTTCATCACTTTTGGAAAGTGTCAAATTAAATTTAAGAATGAAATAGAGATATCGAAATATTCGATATTATGCACATGATGAAATAAACCTCTGGTGCGCTCACTATTCATTTGTTTCGTCAGACTGGTTCTTGATATAAACAATTGAATTTCAGACGATGACGTGGGGTTCACATATCGAATGTTAGATGGCGTGATTCTTAGAACTTATGATCAACATCAGTTCTACCACAGTAGAGAGCAAGCTCTCTACTGTGGTTCTACCAACCTTGATGCGGCTAAATCGCAAAATGTATTCCCTATCTTCATTGGTCACAATTCGGTCACAATTGTCACATTGATGCCTGTAATTTTGGTACGGCACCAGACTAAATTTAGCGACATTCACCCACGCCATGTTATGTTCATCGAAGTAGGCGAAAATCAAGGAATTGTAAAACAGGAAAGGATTGAAGTGCGTACACCAGAGGTTTATTTCATCAATTACTGGACGATGAGGCAAGCGCGGATATAGCAGAATACCTTTCTGATGATTGATGGATCCCTGCCTAATTGATATTCTTCTCAGAGTTAGAAAACTTATCAAATAATATGTCTTCAGTGTGTAGAAGGGTAGGTAGTGAACATGATCGAAACATCAAAATATCAACTATCGCATCAATATTTTGATTAGCTGAGTAGTGACGGGTATCTTATGATATGGTTTTAAAATTAATTGATTTGTCTAGTGACGCGCTTTGCAAGAGCCAATTCTTGCATTACGATCAATCGAGCAATTTCATTCTCATTAGACGCATGTTTGCCTCCTCTAATCTCCATGAAATCCGCTTCGGAGTCTCAAATCTGTTTCGACTCGTTATGTATGAATTTCTTGTGTACCTGACATGTATCAAGAGGTAATTTCCCGAGGGAGTTACGTGTGCATCGGTCGGAATCAATTTGCGAACATGAAAGATAGGTATACAGTGTTCCATGAATGTGGCAATGGCTAAATAATATTGATATATTCGTTATGACTATGCATGATTCGCGAGAGATTTTGGACTGATGATTGATTTTGTTTTCGAATCTCCATTTTTCAATAACATCAAACTAAGATATGGTTACTGTCTGTAGGTTAATGGAGGAGGTGTAAGATACATAAGTTTTTTCATATTTTCCTTCTCGTCTCCATATGAAACTATATGAATATCTTCTCAATGTATTCGAAGTTGGGAAGGATCTTATGAGCTGCTTCAGCATATCACTGCGCTTCGTATTCCACTATGAGGATATATTCAGAGGGTTAGATTATGGGTATATTGTCCCGTATAAGAGAGGAAATATACTGAGAGGATATTTATCACATAAAGATTCGAAATTCTAGAACACCAATCCAGTTTTCTGAATCCCAACACACAGTAGAGTATTCGAGTTGATGGATATAAGTTTCCTCAAATTGCAAGATGCTGAATATGCAAAACTACCAAACTAATCGATATCTACAGGTAATGAAGATTCCGATAATGAAGAAAAATGCAAACCGAACACTGGAGTTCAATATGGATTCTAAGACATAGAATAATATCCCAATCAGTGATTGAAAATCTGCAATCTTGATTTTGAAATCTCAATTCTGAGGCGAACTCTTCAGTCTTTCAATCTATCGTCTTTTATGTTCACTTCGAGCAGTTGACTTGACTAGCGATAGTTGATTGCTGACCTCCAAACTATGCACTATGAAACTTTGATGGTTTGACGTTTATACGTCTGCCTCATATACAATGAGCATCGAAAGTGTCTCTCACCCTCGTATTTAACTATATAGTTACTGGACTCTTGCTGAGAAAATCGCCGTGATACATCGATTTTAATTCTCACAATGTGCATTCTGGTATTAATATGAAATGATTGTTATTGAAATTGAATCTTGGATGAAAAATAACGAGAAGACTATCCTCAGAATTATTCAATGAATTGTATTTTGGCACAAGATGCTCACAAGACACGGCAGCCTTTCGTCAGGCGAGTAATGATTGTGAATTCTCATATTCACTTCGTCAAGTGCCAGAGAACTCCACTCCACTCACTATATGACATAATGATTTCTGAAAGAGTACTTTGAGTGAATCATTGTGTGAACACAACAGATTTAATGAATCAGAAACTCGAATAACTTGATGTCTCCATAATATGTGCTCTGATTAGTATATTTCATAGAAACCAAGATATTTCGAGAGTCCTCCCTAGTGTCTTTCAAACTAGATTTCCACTATAACACTATGATGGGTGAACAGGGTAACTAAATAAAGTGATATAGAACACTACATACTTGGCACTTCAAGCAATGCGAATAAAGACAATATAAATTTAATATATATTATGACATAGGTAATCATTCAACACTACGATGTGATAATATGGAAATATATGATCTAATCAGATGGTCCCGAACTAATACTCCTTATTCATACAGACTCTTCACACTCAAACTACTGATGTCCTACTAGTAACGGATTCTTTTCTTCGCCAGTCGATGCGATTGGTAGTGCTCAAAAAATGAAGCAGGTATGATGTTACAATTCAAATTTAACTTAGTTGAAAACGGCTGTATCACTTACTTGAAACACATCAACAGTCATTTATTCGGATCAGGTCAATAATAACAATTTGTTACTACATTTTGAAAGAGTTCATTCTGTGGGTTCCCAGCATTGCTCTCGGTCTTTTGCTGCGAGTGTTGTCTTCAATTGGTACTGGGTATTTTGTCTCACACTGTCATTCCTCTCGGCTCTGCATTCCACACTTTGTTTACCTTCGATCCTGCTATTAGTAGCTAAAACGAAAATAGCACTCTCAGTCTGATATGGGCATGACAAACCATGATTGTGGTAGAAAGGTACTCACCTCAGGGTTTTGTTCGCTCTCATTTTTCAATGGATTTATATCTGGAAACCAGGTAGTTATTTGGGTATGATTATGCTTCTTGTCTTCTCTCCTGGCTGAAGATAATCCGAAATGATGATATTTTATTATCATTTTAGTACTATGGAGCTGCATGTCGTGTCATTTACGTAATGTTCGTTACACCTAAATTGCTTTGAGTCTGGAATACTTACTACTTGTAAGTTGTAATTCAGCCCTGTTCCTAATAGGTCCCTTGGAAATAAGATATTGAGTGATATTATCTAGTGGAGGGTTGATTTCACTGCTTATATAATCTTTGTGTATTGTCAAATCTGTATCAGCTGAGTGTCGACTGTCGACATCGTCACCTGTCACCTGACACCTTTGGTCTAATGGCACGAAACACGGAACACACAGTGGTGTGAATCGACCGTCGACTTATTACCATTTAGTCTCCTCAACTTCGGGTCAATTCGGTGTTACACGGCGGAGTACTTATCGTTGGCTTACAGTATTTTATCAAGGTCGGTGGTTTTGGTCATGACGTCATAGTGAGTTTACTGGCGTGTCCAACATCGAGTTGGTTGTCAGTTATACGGTTGGCCAGCAGTAAGTTGTGAATCGATTCCTAAAGCCTGATAGTAAAGTTCTGAGACTAGTCGTCAAGTGAGTCGACCCTTGGTTGATACCGCGGTGGTGCTTCGGTATTCGTCGCTATTATCTGAGGTATCTTCTTTCTCCTTCGACTCCTTGTTTCCTGGACTCGAAGAGACCTCTTCTTTCGCTTTCGACTCTTTGTTTTCTGGACTAGTATTCTGTGTTCTATGTCAATGTGTATGAACGCTACTGCGCAGGCCTGGGTGGTTTTAAGTTCGTAGCCGTTCGTAACGAATATCGGTTTGTAACGATGTTTCCGATATTTTCCCGGGTTTTCTCAGTGTCATAACGGCGTCTCAAGATGCCTTACATCGTAACAAAGTGATGTAATTTTGCTTGGAAATGGGGAGTTATACCCAATATGTTATTTGGATTTCGTATTTTTTGTGTACACCGTCACGATGGGAAATGACGTGCTTATGGGGTACAAAAAAATGTGTGAGGAGGACCTACAAGTCTCCAGCCTGAAAAGGGCACCATTTTGTAAAGGTGTGTCTGGTTGCATTGGTGCCGAGGAAGAGCTCCATAATTTGTACCGTGTTTGTGAACGGAATCCACAGCTAGTGGGATTATTTGGAGGTCTTCAACTCGCAACATTTCGTTTCCTCTGTTTTGGAAAGAAATACCCTATAAGGGGATTAATAGCATCATTCAACCGGCCTACCCAATAGCCCGCCCACCATCCAAGGTATGTTGTACTACCATGTGCTATGCAGGTTCACTAGGCTTGGAATATAATCCTGTAAGTGATATTTCTTTTGTTTTAGTTCTTCTTCTTTTCCTTTTTTTTACCTACTTCACTTTGGTCCTTTTGCTTCTTCTCTTGTCGATGTTCCTGCAAGATGTCTTCAGTTGTCCCTGTTATCAGACTGCTGTCTGGTGCTGCATTATGCCAAGCATTACACTGACCCAGTAGTTCCTGTCTAAACAACCTGACACCAGTATAGCACTGCATTGTCTGGAAGCAGCCCCAGCCCGGGAAGTCACTCAGTATAGTATCACCAGTTATATGTATGTACTTATGGTGTAGCTGCCAGAAAATACCTGCAATCTGGTAAGACTGCTCCATTTTTATCTCCATTCAAGAATTACCTACCACCAAGGATTTTCAAGTTGAACATTTCTCCTGCGGATCTATGTACTGTATGACCATGTGTAATGTTGACCTCAATAATTAATAAGGGGTATCATATTGTTGAATTTCCACTCACCACTGTAAACCATAGTGATCACATTGGTAAATCATTATTGTTCTGGAAGAAACCAGACTTCAACATAATTGTGTCTAAATTCATGAATAAGGGGGGTCATTATATTTCATAAGGTATATATGCTGAGGTACCTACATAATATTTTGTTGCTATTTACTTGATGGAAATGTTTTTCTAGTGATGTCTACATAGTTAGCAGCTTATGTCATAACTACCATATTCAACCATATTCAGTAAAGGATACAGTCAAATTTATGGCTATAATTCCACCCTACCAACCTTACTCACCCCAGTGTCCCACTGAGCTAGTCAGTGTTTGATCTCTACTGTTTATAATCAGGCACTTTAAACACTTATTTTTGTAACGAAAAATCTATCTCAATTTGCACATCCTTTAATTGAGGGTGAACAGCCTAAACCAATTTGTTAACAACTCTGGTAACAAAGCAGCTATAAACAATGCAACCCGTTACAAATGGCGCCCAAAAATTTCAGTTGGCACTAGGGTGGATATTGTTGAGTAATTTTTGAATTTTCATTGGTGGTAGTTTAAATTCAGTACATATTTTTTTTTCCATTTATTTTTATTTAATATCACAGGATATTCTTGAAATATTATATAGTGAAAACAAAAAGAGAAATATTTTTCTAGTTATTTAAAAAAAAAAAAAAAAAAGAAAAACTTGAAATTTTCATATAGATACTTACAGGGTGGACACTTATAAAAAGCTGGTATTTTTTTATGGTAAACTTGGTGGCTTTAGAATGAGTTTCCGGCATTCTTAGCAAATGCACACTATTATTTTTTCTCATTGCTGGTAATACAGGGTAGAACAAGTGATAATAGCAGCATTCTAATTTTTATTCCTCTAACATATTTCTTCAATATGAGATAATTTCATGCTTTCTTGTAATAAGAATCATTATTGATATATTGAATTACTTGCTGTTGATTACATAGGGTCAGCCCTAGTGAATTTAAAAATAAATATCAAGTTATTTTTATTCACACTACACCTAAAGGGTGTTATATTATCAAGTGCCAAATCAGTTTATTGGACTTGATATATATATTTGTTTTCTTCCCTTTCTTAATAAGTTAAGAACTGCTATTATCTACTCTGACATCTCTATTTCAATTATTTTTTCTTTTCAGTGCAGGCATTACTGATAATACTTTTTTTCCTCGCTCTGCTGGTAACACATGACAGGTTTACCTACCTGAAGTTTTTTTTTTTAATACCAATACTTGTGTATATTTTTTTTTTTGACTGTATTATTGACATAGGTTTTCGGAGAACTATACAGGGTGATCCAGCTGGGTGTTGTTTCTTAGCTGTTAGATGGTTTATCAGATTTTTTTTTGTGTGTTGTTGAACCTTGTGGTTAAAAAAAAATCAGTTGGTGGATTCAATTGGTTGTTCCTGATTTTTTTTTCCTTCTTTTTTTCTTCCGGGAAGGAAGGGGGTTTTGTAGAATTCAGTACAGAATCAGTACAGTTAATAGGGAGTATTTTTTTTTTCTTTTTTTTCTCTTGAGGAAACTTCTTTTTTTTCTTCTCTTATATTATCTCTCTGCATTGTGGAAATGGATATCAATAGGTTGTTGAGTGACGAACTCACTTATGAATTATTGGTTCGTGGATCAGAGTTGGGTAATGGAACGGTGCAGGACAAAAGATCATTGTTGAGACAAGCGTTGCGTGCTGAGAGTGGGAGTAGTCCTGGTGAGCCTACAGTGAATTTTGACCCAATGAACGAGATGGCAATATGTAGTAGTAAGTTGGATGGATTGCTTGGCAGTATTGATGAATTTGATGTTGATAATAGAGAAAATGAGTTTCGTAAAATCAAGTCTAGACTTATACATGTTCAGGATAGGTTATCACGAATAAATACCAAGAATTCAATGATTTTGGCTGAAAAAAATAATTTACTGGCCACAGCCAATCGTCTTCAACTTTCCTTAGATCGCATATATGCTGCAACAGTTCCTTCTGATAGTAACGCCCATAACGAAGATGCAATTTTAGACCAACCAGTAATAACTGCAAGTGCTTCCCTCCTAGATGAACCAAATTGTTTGTTGCCTACAATAGCACCTAGAACTAGTACCGGGTCAATGGATCAGGTTGAAGATCTCATTCAAATTGATGGGCAAAGGTCCCAACAACATAATAAAGAAACCTCACCTCGTCAAGCAAATGGAAATAATTCCCTATCTATGGCAAACAACTTACTAGCCTCAGCAGATGGCTTAGCTGAAAGATTGAGGAATATTAATCTTACTCATTTAGATTCAGTCAATGTTACATCATCAGTGTATGCTAATAGTGTAAAAGATAGAGTACGATTCTCTGGTAATGGTTCTGACAATGTTGGTAATTCAAGATGTGCTACATTTAATTCATCTAGACTTCAACCTCCTCTTTTAAATAACAATCATAGTAGTCCAGGACACTTTGTCAATTCTATGAAACATGACTTTCCACTTGAATTTCATTCTTCAACCAATAATAGTTCTGCCAAGTTTGTTGATGTTAGTCGTTGGAAACTGAGGTTCAACGGTTCAACCAGCGTTACCGATTTTATAGAAAAACTTGAGGAGATGAGGGTGTCTCGAAGTATTATGAAAAATCAAATGTTTGATTGTATGTCGGAATTACTGGAAGGCGATGCATCCATATGGTTTAGATTTGCAAGAAACCAAATTCGTGACTATGATGACTTCCTAAGTCAACTCCGTGTAAGTTTTCTACCCCGTAACTATGAAGAGAGAATCTGGGATACGCTCAAACGTCGAACTCAAGGTCCAACGGAAACCGTTACTATTTATGTAGCCTATATGGAGAACCTATTTGCCAAACTTTCATCGAAACCTAGTGAAGAAACTCGGGTAAATTTCATAAAGGGAAAGATGCTCCCATATATTCAGATGGCGGTCGCTGGAAAAGGTATTTCCACCCTCTCCTCCTTAATTATCGTAGGTCGCGAAATTGAAGAGGCTAACTTAAGTGCGCAAGAATATCGTGCTCCCCTCGCGCTGCCGAAGCATTCTGTAGAACCCGGTCTGGAATATCAGCGCCCTTATTCGCGAATTTCAATAATAGATTCACAGGTCGATAACTCAGTAACAGATCAGTCAGGAAATGGTTGCCCCTCAGTGAACGTTTTGAATAATACAGGCCCATCATCTTCAGCTTCCCCTAACGCTTCTAAGTGTTTTAACTGTGGTCAACCTGGACATATCCGCGCTAGGTGTGATCAACCTCCTAGAAAACATTGCTTTAAATGCGGTGCTCCTGGTGTCACAGTGCGAACATGCAGTAGTTGTTCGGGAAACGGGAGATTGAGCCATTAGTAGGTCGCCTGGTGAGCTCACCTACTCTGACGACCACTCATAAGTGTACATATTCATCTGTAAATATTCAGCCGATTTTGTCATATATTATGTCACATTGTGATGACGATAATCGTCCTTATTTAGATATTGAGATTTTAGGCATAAAATTTAAAGCACTGTTGGACAGTGGGTGTAATTTAACTGTTTTGGGTTCCCATGGTTGGAATGTTCTTAAGAATTTGGGCCTTAAGCTCTTACCTTCAAATATTTCATCTTGCGCTGTTGCCAATAATCAAACCTGTAAAATTCTCGGGGTTGTCACAGTTCCAATACAATTGGAAGAAAAAATTAAAATTCTTGAATTATTAGTAGTACCCGAACTTTCTCATACAATCATTTTAGGTGTCGATTTCTGGATAGCTATGGGGATAATTCCAGACCTGAAAAGTGGTTGCTGGACTTTTGATGAAAGTATTCCTAAAATTAATTCTTTGACAGCAGTTGTTTCTAAAGATGTTCTTAAGCCTGAACAAAAGGTTATTTTGGAGGAAATTGTAAAGAAATATTTTGACTTACAGGGTGACAAACTTGGTCGTACCACTCTCGTGCAGCATAAAATAATTACCGACTCTGAACCTATCCGACAAAGAGCGTATCGGGTATCCCCTGCTATGCAACAGCATATTGACGATGCAGTGAAAGAAATGCTAGACAATGATGTCATCGAACCTTCTGAATCGGCTTGGTCGAGTCCTGTATTATTAGTGCCCAAAAAGAGTGGCGAATATCGTTTCTGTGTGGATTACCGCCAGTTAAATCGTGGGACTAAAAAAGATTCGTATCCCTTACCATTTATTAATTCAATCTTGGACAAACTCCGTAATGCAAAATATCTCAGCTCAATCGACATAAAGTCTGCCTACTGGCAAGTACCGATAGCCCCTGAATCTAGGGAATGTACGGCGTTTACTATTCCAGGCCGAGGACTATACCAATTTAAACGAATGCCTTTCGGGTTATGTAATGCGCCTGCCACATTTCAACGGCTTTTGGATAGAATATTAGGCCCTGGTCTTGAACCACACGCATTCGTCTATTTGGACGACGTGATCATTGTCAATGATAATTTTGAAGACCACATTAAAATAATAACAGAGGTTTTCGAGAGATTTAGGAAAGCTGGACTAACGGTATCTCAGTCCAAGTGTACTTTTTGTAGATCTGAGTTGCGTTACTTGGGATATGTCGTCAACAGCCAAGGACTGCATGTTGATCCTGAAAAGGTCTCCGCCATTTTGAATATTCCCCCACCCAAAACCGTTCATGACATTAGGCGCGTGATTGGCGTCGCCTCGTGGTATCGCCGCTTCATCCCTTGTTTTGCTACCCTGGTGGCTCCAATGACCGCCCTTTTGTCTAAAAATAAAAAGTGGGAATGGACAGATGAATGTCAAAAATCGTTCCAGGGTATTAAAAGTGCATTGGTCTCGGCACCCATTCTAACTTGTCCTGACTTTTCCCGGCCATTTAAAGTTCAAACCGATGCATCTGCATTTGGAATAGCAGGAGTTCTTTCTCAAGAGTTTGACGACGGTGAACACGTCATTTGTTATATCAGCCGTTCGCTTACGCGCCAAGAGCGAAACTTTAGTACTACCGAAAGGGAGTGTCTTGCCGTCCTATATACTATCGAAAAACTCCGTCCTTATTTAGAGGGATATAAGTTCACTGTTATAACTGACCATCATTCGTTAGTGTGGTTGCATAATTTACGAGAACCAACTGGTCGTTTGGCTCGTTGGGCAGTACGCCTACAACAATTTAACTTTGACATTATTCACAGGAAAGCAAGAGAGCTCGTTGTTCCCGATGCCTTATCTCGCTCAGTGCCCGAGGTACAGGCTGTCGACTCGAGTAAACCTTTGCCGATAGATTCTTGGTTCAATAACATGTTAGTTAGAGTACGCGAAAATCCACTCAAGTACCCACAGTGGCGTTTAGTTGGAAACAAACTATTCAAATATGTTTCATGTCAGTATCCGTTGCTCCGTGACCAAAATGATTTTTGGAAACTAGTTGTTCCTAAGTACGATCGTAAGAATTTGATCCGCTCTCATCATGATAGTACCGTGGCTTGTCACGCGGGAGTTTTTAAGACCTTTGAACGCCTCAAAAATTCGTATTATTGGCCTAAAATGCGCGCGGACGTAGCTGCCTACATTAAAAGGTGTCCTGTTTGTTTAGCGCAGAAACCGATTCTAAGACCTCCATCTGGAAATATGGGAAAATATCCCGAAGTCACCGTACCATGGCAGATGATAAGTGTAGATCTTTTTGGCCCACTTCCTCGTTCTACCCGTGGATATAAATTCGTTTATGTTGTAACAGATGTATTGAGTAAATTTTCTTTATTTTTCCCCCTTAGAGATGCGACTGCCGCTGCAGTAACGCGAATTACAGAGGAACACGTATTCCTGATGTTTTCATGTCCACAATACCTCATATGCGATAATGGCGTACAGTTTCGCTCAAATTTATTCCGTAACCTATGTCAAAATTATAATGTAACTATTCGGTATACTCCTTTGTATCACGCTCAAGCAAACCCCGTGGAGAGGGTTAATCAGGTCCTTAAGACCATGATCTCTTGCTATATTAATGACAATCACAAGAAATGGGATACATTACTTCCTAAAGTTGGCTGTGCAATACGTACTGCGGTTCATGAGGCGACGGGCTTGACACCGTTCTTTGTAAATTTTGGTCGCGAACATTTTGCTTCAGGTGGCGATTATAAACGCCCGAATATCGAAACAGAGACACGAGTTCCTCCTTCTAGACGAGATGTTTCTCAAGAATTCAAAAAGATATTTGCAGACGTTAAAAGGCGACTTGATGCAGCACATGCTCGTTCTAGTAATCGATATAATTTAAGACGTCGTCCGATAGCATTTCATGTTGGCGATAGAGTTTACCACAGGAATTATGTCTTGTCCGATGCCTCTAAAAACTTCACTGCGAAATTCGCCTCCAAGTATGTGGGACCGTTTGTCATTAGGAAGAAATTTTCCCCAGTCGCTTACGAGCTGGTCGACTCGAATAATAAGTCCAAAGGAACGTGGCATATTAAAGATTTGAAGTTTCATCCTCCTGATGATGATGATGATGGTTCGGCTAGTGACGGTTCCGAATAGGAGTTGATTTTACGTACCTCAGGTTGACAGGTATATATTGTTAAATTTTTCTTAGTTTTCTTTGTTTTCTTACTTTCTCCTTTCGCTGTGCAGTTGACGGCTTGAGACTATCACTGTAGGGGAGAATTCTCCTGGCGGTAAGAGTCCGACCGAATAGGCCACTGCCAGAGTTGCTGAGCGAATGATCGACGCTGGTCGGTAGTAGGCATTGGAGTGCGCTTACCCGGAGTGTTGGAGGGACACGTGACCTAGTGAGGTAGTTCTCTATCAGTACTAGGCTTGGAGTGCATGTCTCCTTCCATAGCTTTGTTCGGTGGCGACCTACTGGATCACCCGACGTCATTTCGAGTCTAGCAACTCTGGTAGTCATTATCTTTTTGTATTTTTTTTGTTTGGGGGGATAATTTTTTTTTTTTGGATATAATTGTCAATCTCACTCAGAAGAGATTTACAGGTAAATCTCTTGGGAGTTGAGGGGGAGTTGTTACAATTCAAATTTAACTTAGTTGAAAACGGCTGTATCACTTACTTGAAACACATCAACAGTCATTTATTCGGATCAGGTCAATAATAACAATTTGTTACTACATTTTGAAAGAGTTCATTCTGTGGGTTCCCAGCATTGCTCTCGGTCTTTTGCTGCGAGTGTTGTCTTCAATTGGTACTGGGTATTTTGTCTCACACTGTCATTCCTCTCGGCTCTGCATTCCACACTTTGTTTACCTTCGATCCTGCTATTAGTAGCTAAAACGAAAATAGCACTCTCAGTCTGATATGGGCATGACAAACCATGATTGTGGTAGAAAGGTACTCACCTCAGGGTTTTGTTCGCTCTCATTTTTCAATGGATTTATATCTGGAAACCAGGTAGTTATTTGGGTATGATTATGCTTCTTGTCTTCTCTCCTGGCTGAAGATAATCCGAAATGATGATATTTTATTATCATTTTAGTACTATGGAGCTGCATGTCGTGTCATTTACGTAATGTAGTAGTAGCAACTATTATCAAGTGATGTATGGTTTTCATAGCCAACTTTTTAATTTTTGGCTTTCATTTTGCTTCCTACTCGATGAATTTCAATAATATTTTTTTTCTGATCTTGTTTCTGGTTAGATACCACCTTGTGATATGTCATTAGAAAGGGAATTGAATGCTGAATGAAGCGAGAAGAAAAAAAAATAGGGTTTCCACTTAGAATAGGAAATATGCTCAAATTCTAGCTCTTATGTCATTATATCGATGCTCCAAATTTCACAAACCTACTTCATACTATAACTGAGATATTCCGTAGGCAATACTTCCGTAGCCACCCGGTATAATAAATAAAGTGTATAGAGTAAAAATAGTAGGCATATATACAACTAGATTGAAAAAATCAGTGGTGGGGGTAAAATATTATCAGTTGAGATTTCTCAGAACATGAAGGTGATATTGTTGGGGAATGTATATGGAAGAAGAATCATATGTCAGCTATGGAGAAATGTCCGAAAGGCAGGGTGTCATAACAATTTGGAAGTAGGTGTCTCTTGGTGTCATAAGGACTCAGCGCAATTTTCGACTGTTCAATACTGAATACTTGATGGTTGAAGGAACGGATTGTCCGCTGTGTGACTGTCTGCTTCTTGAAGTCTTTCAAGCAAGCCACATAATCATTGGAGGATATCTTATTCCTAACCACATTAAATTTAACCCCTTTGGATTTTTTGGTGACTTTACCCCCCTGCACATTGTAGGCATACATTTTTGAACGTGAGCCTACAAAGTGTGTTATTATTTTCGAATTTGCCTCATCTTTCATCATTCCCAAGACCCTTTTATTTACTTGCGGAATTCCATACGGGTTGTCAGGAGGGTAGTCGGATGTGTTGAATTTGGACAAGTTATTTTTGATAAGTTCCGCATATACATCATCACAGCCAAGTTCGTAGATGAAACTATCGGTGTCTGTATACATTAACTTACATTTCTCCACCCCCATCGTTGAAAGCATGAAATCGTAATGGAAATTATACATGCACGTCTTGGATAAATCCAAAATAGCCATCCCTATGTATAGGGGTTTGTTGAAGACTATTTCGGATTTAGCCAATTCGATAGCAATCAGATCGTCACCCAGAATCGTTCGGCCACGAAACTTTGAGCTGGCGATCAGATTTTTAGCCCCATAGCGTCCATTCCACGATCTACATAATTCGACGACGCGATGTTTACGGATGTTTTCCATCGTCTTTCCAAACACGGCATTATTCATAAGTTCATATAGGTTTTTTTCGAATGTGTTGGTGGCTGCAGCTCTCAACCCAGTATTCAGATCAATGTAGGGCTTCAACCACGTGGACTGTTTGAATTTCACTACTCTGTGAATTTTGGTGAGCTTCAAGCCATTAGCCAGAGCTTGTTTCAAATTAACATAATGGATGATGTATTCCTTTTTATGGTGTGAAGTGGTCATCAATTTTGCCAACTTGGAACCAGGTGGCTTGCGGTGCTCGGCACAGAACGGAAAGTCTTTATGAAGATTGTGCAAGTTTTCCGGATATTCCAAATCTACTTGTAAGATACAACCTTCTGGCGCATCGTCAGGAATCAATGTGACGTCAATGTTGGCATCAGTCCATTCAAATCCTCCATAAGGGAGGGGCTTCGACATTGCCCATCCATATAGATTGTTAACGTCCAAGTAGAGAAGATGCTTTGGTGGTTTCGTAGGATCGTATGTTGAAGTGTACTTATGGTTGGCTTCAGAATAGCGGTTACAACAAACCGAAATACCACCTCTTATCGCCTTTTCGACAAACATCAGCATGTCAACATCTTTTAAAATTTGTAACTAACATTTCGTGTACTTCAGCATGCAATCCCACGTATAACCTGAGAGGGTGTGATACCAAGCCGGATCTAAGGTATACGTCCTCAAAGCAGCTTCTCTGAATTGTTCGAAAACATCTGCCAGAAGTAGGATATCTGTCTTCATGTATAAATCCGAGTTTTCACCTAAATTTTGAAATCCAAATTGTCGCCATACGTTTTGAGCATGAGCGTACTTCACATCATCGATATGTTCATCGTTCGATTTATTATAAGAGTTCTCAATGGGTGGAAGTTCAGTTTCGTCTAATTTGCTCGGACTATTGATGTGGTCATATGGAAAAACACCTTTCTTTGTGAGTAGATTGAATTTAGAAGCGTCCAATTGGTTGAATTCTTTCCTTGAATCTTGAAAGCTATCCTTCGTTGAATTGGATGCCAATTCGTCTAAACTGGCACCCAGGAATCTCAAAGAGTCGATGAATCTGAATTTAATACTGGTTTCAGAGTTGTGCTGGGTGAAAGAAATGTATTTCCCCATATTTATCGGAAGTACGCTCACCTGTCCACGTTTGGCTATCTCTCTCAGAAGGAAATGAGAATCATATCCGGAAAAATTGTGGAACACTATGGGCACTACGAAGGACTTGCGGTACCCCAAATTACAAGATTGATGCGCCCACCCTCTGAAGGCGCCAGTGAAATAATGGTGGTCTTTCACAATGATATCAGTGCCCGCAAACGTCTTTTCACAGATATGGCAATGTGTTACACCAACCTTATCTGGGAAATGAGTCAGAGGAACAATGTCCTTGATTTTAGACTGTACGAATTTCGCGACATCTGCCATTTCTGTGGCAAACCAATCCATACAAACAGGACCTCGATGACTCTTATAATAGGACAAGCTATCATCATATGAGCATTTGAAATAGTACCCTGCGCTGAAGGCTGTGTGTTTTTGATATTTTGCCATTTTTTGAGAAAGGATACCGCACACTTTAATAGGGAAAGTGGCCCCCTGTCGAATTGGCTGAAATTTTGATATGTTATAGTCCAAGTCATTCCAAACAAAAAGTTCAATGGGCACAACTTTTTCTATAGACTAGTTTTGGCGCTAGAGGTATTTGAAAACTCTCATTTGTTCTTCATTGTTCTACAACACGGAACGGTATTCTGGGTAATAATCACTATTCTGCATAATCAAGATCAAAACAGTCATTAATATGAGATACTTTCGGAAGTATTTTTCTTCGGTGTTGTCACAGTTGGTCAATTATACAGTGTGTTCTAGCTACTTACAATTTCCAAAGTTCAATAATTCGAAAATGGTTACAAATCGTCTTAGGGATCTACAATGAGAAAATGTTTATGAATCCTATCCTATACCGTAATTTAGGTACTTCACATAGTCAAAAAATATGAGGAGTGCTCATTTTGAAAGAAAGCGAAAGTTCGAACATTCGAAAAATTCCGTACCTACTGGAAAATATTGATCGACCATCTTGTATTTCATGCCATAAAATAGAATGAGAAATAATTCAATGTATAAAAATATTATAACCCATATTCCTTTTGAAAATTGTTTATTCATTCTCGGAATTGGAGGGTGCCTATACTGGATAATAGGAAAACATTGCATCCCTTTACTGACAAAATAAACATGTTTCTGTAGATGGCTTTGGAAACGATGTCAAAAGTTTCTAGCAAGGTTTTATTTGTTTGTTACTTCATGTCAATTTAAAATAAAATATGGCGTATAATTTCGCAGTGAGATTTGAATGTTTTGTGTGTGAATACAATGGAACACCAAGGCAAATGGTACGATTGGACGAAGAAAGCAGAGGCATTGCCGAACGTCGAAGGAATGAATTGGAATTGCCTCAAATGCCTTTTATTGAACAGACCAGGATTTGCCGAAACTGTCATTTGAGTATTCTCTCAGAGATACAATCTTATGAAGAAGACCCCGATCCAACTGTACTCAAAGTTTTGTTGCGAACCTCTCATACGTCATGTTTAGTATGTGGTAGATTTCAAAATCTTGGTAGAATGTCACCTTCTGCTAGATTGGATGTTTTCCTGAAGACAGAAATGTTCGCACCTGACGGCGTCAGAATCTGTGGTGGTCATTTGAATGAGGAGGGAGAGGAATAACAAGACCATACAATTCAAAAGGTACCGAACTGAAACATATTTTACTAGCGTTACGAGGAGCTGTGCTGAAATGTAAATCAACAAATAAATACAATAACGAGGATAATTTCACTGATGAAGAGTTCCAGGCGTTAACTCCAATAAAAAAAGTGCAGTTCGTAGACCTCTTTGAATTTTGCAATCGCGTCAATATTCACCAGAAAAATAGAACAGTAGCGAAAAAAGATTTGTTATGTTTCTTGTGCAAATTACGACAAGGACTTGCCGATCAATTCTTGATGGGAATGTTTTCCTATTCCAGTTGTCAAGCTGTGAGTTTGGTAATTCAGAAAGTGCGTGTATCATTATTACAACAATTCGTTCCGCAAAATGTAGGCTATCAGCATATAGAGAGAGGCCAATATATTGCTAGACATGTTACGGATTTTGCAAACACCCTTTACAATCCTGAACCAAATTATCGAAGAGCAATAGCTTACATTGATGGGACCTATATAAAAATACCCAAGAGTCGGACATTTCAAGTATTACGTCAATCGTACTGTGTACACAAGGGATATCATCTCTTGAAACCTGCCTTGATTGTTGCTCCCAATGGTTATATCCTAGATGTTCACGGACCTTATTTCGCTGATTCAAGAAATAATGATGCGGCAATGTTGAGACATGAGTATGAACGAGATTTGATGGGTCTGAGGAACTGGTTCCAAGAAGAAGATATCTTCATGTTAGATAGGGGATACCGTGATGCACAAAACTTCTTGGCTGACTTAGTTATAGTATGGAAAATGCCCGTAGCACTTGGTCATGGACAGCATCAACTTACAACCGAAGAGGCAAATACATCTAGACTGGTTACAAAAACGAGATGGATTGTAGAAGCTAGAAACGGTCATATAAAAAATATGTTCAAATTCTTCAGAGATACTGTACCAATGCCACAAGTTCTGCATATTGGAGACTATATCAGAATAGCATGTGCGATAATCAATAAGTATCATGAACCAATCACCATGGAAGGAGCCAACTAGCTCAGATAATGTTAAACCGTGCCAATGAAATAAATGAACTCCAATTGAGAATAGAAGAAGAGGGTCTGCTACGAAGACATGGTAGATGGTTTCCAATGGAGGAAAACCAATTACTTAACTTTCCAGTTCTCGGTTTGGAGTACTTACGAGAACTTACATTCGGAATTTTTCAAATCAAACTAGCTCCATCTTATGTGCAAGATAATAGACAGGATTTGGGAAACATTTTATTCGAATTCGACGAACGTATTGATAATCCAGGTCTATTGAGAATGAGAGTAAAATCTCGTCATCGGAATACTATCAAATACCAACTGTGGATCAAATACAATGTCAGTTTGGAAGGTGTGCCAATTCAGGGGTACTACTGTACGTGCAAATCAGGAAGTCGTACATTGGGTACATGTTCCCATGTAGCTAGCGTACTTTGGTACCTTGGATATGCCCGTCATGCCGTCAATGTTAAGTATCCTTCGACGCAAATACTTCATACCATATCTGATGCTGCAGAGAGACATAATAATGAAGAACCTAGATTGATATTGTTGTTGTTCCTAAAATTGTTGTTCCTCCTCCTTATTATATTTTCCAGTAGGTACGGAACTTTTCGAATGTTCGAACTTCCGCTTTCTTTTAAAATGAACACTCCTTATATTTTTTGACTATGTGATGTACCTTATTGAATACGATGTAGGATAGGATTCATAAACATTTTCTCATTGTAGATCCCTAAGTCGATTTGTAACCATTTTCGGATTATTGAACTTTGGAAATTGTAAGTAGCTAGAACACACTGTATAATTGGCCAAATGTAACAACACCGAAGAGAAATACGTCCGATAGTATCTCATATTAATGACTGTTTTGATCTTGATTATGCAGAATAGTGATTATTACCCAGAATACCGTTCCGTGTTGTAGAACAATGAAGAACAAATGAAAGTTTTCAAGTGCCTCTAGCGCCAAAACTAGCCTATAGAAAAAGTTGTGCCCATGGAACTTCTTGTTTGGAATGACTTGGACTATAACATATCAAAAATTCAGCCAATTCAACAGGGGGCCACTTTCCCTATTAAAGTGTGCGGTATCACTAGCAGAAGCAATACTATTGACATTCATGTTGCGAGAAATATCAAACGGAAAATAATATTTCACTCACCACTAATTTTCGATAATCTCAAGGAGGGCTTTAGGTCTGGTGTCACTCCTCTTGTGATTCAAGCTTTATTTGCCTGGGGTGAGAGCCGGAAGCTGAGGCTTGAAGATGCCAACTACCCTGCTTGGCAGAAAGACGTTAGATGCTTCAAGTTCAACCACAATAGCGTCTGGACCACCCTGATATTTTCAATGGAGTGGACCTGGTTGATGAGCAAGCTACTCAGTACGACAGTTGGCTTGAAGGCAGCAGCTTGAGCGTTAATAACTGAAACATCGATCTGATAAGAAACTTACTACTTCAAGTATTTGGTGGAATGATCACTAGTCACAAATAGGGTCGACCACATGGCCTTGAAACGTAATGATTAAAGAACTCACCTTTCAGCTGGCACGACCCACACAAAATATAATGAAACAGACAGGAACAACCGAACAGACAGGAGCAACCGAACAATACAGGAACAGATCGACCGACCAGTGTCAGAGTTCAGAATGGAATGACGCCTACGAACGTTCTGACCGCCTTATATAGGGCTTGAGGTTGTGCGTCATCAACCACCTGCAAACAACGAAGGTATTGTTCTTGATGCAAATTCCCCAATAGCTGACTCGACGAAATTCCAAGAAACGCTGACAATCAGTGTCGACAGGAAGTAGATAGAGGTACTGTTTCAGGATGTCTCCCAGCTAGCATTATTGGATGACTCATCGGCCACCTGCGTCAGAACAATGGACCCATTGTTCTTACACACATAAGGAAGATGCAATCGGATGAGGTTGTTACGTAATCGGACACCTGCAAACAAAGGCGGCATTGTTCTCGTATAATATTGCGTCGCAATTTCCCAATAGCTGGAATTCCAAGGAACGCTGACTGTGGCATAGAGAGAACAAAGGCGGCATTGTTCTAGAGGAAGTCTAGATAACATATGGCAAACAAAGGCGGCATTGTTCTACGTCGTCGAGAAAAGTATGACTCATCGGCCACCTGCAAACAATGGACCCATTGTTCTCATGTATTGCATCGCGATGTCAGCTGGAATTCCAAGAAACGCTCTCAGTGCCGTAACAACTAGTCGACCCATGGGATCGAATAAAATGACTTCGACCATTTTGGTTATATGTCACGTGACCAGAGAGGGCTGAACTGAGAGTCTAGAGTCTTGGGTCTTGGGACCGTGAGAGAAACAACTCGAGTCCGATATTATACCAAGGTCATAAGATCATATGAGGCCAAGGCCTCTGTGGAAACAAAGTCATAAGACCAACATGAAACTACCTTCATGTATCGAAAATCGTTAGTCAATGCTTGCGTTTAAACGTCGAAGGTAACATATCAAGGCCGAAGGTTACGGTTTAATATCAATGATCACAATCAAAGGTCACAATCGGAGGTCTCGATTGAAGGTCTGAGGTCGAAGGTAGACCAAAGGTCACAGACCAAGGTCACGATTAAAGGTCACGCTTGAAGGTCGAAGGCAATGGTCGAAGGTCACGATCAAAGGTCACGATCAAAGGTCATACTCTGAGGTCTCGGTCGAACGTCACGATTGAAGGTCATGCTCAAATGTCAAATTCAACGGTCGAAGGTCACGACGAAAAGTCACGATTGAAGGTCATGCTCAAATGTCAAATTCAACGGTCAAAGGTCACGACGAAAGGTCACGGTGGAGGATCTCGGTCGAAGGTACTGAAGCACCTATTATTTTTGACACCTGTCATATGTTAGATGCTGACGTAAACTCAAACGGAGATAGGTTAGGTTAGACGTCAATAGCTAAAGCCAACCATATCGCTATCTCTGTCGGATTCACTATCCAGCCCATGCTCTTTGTCTAACACATTGATTTCCCTATGTGTGGTCCCGTGCACAGGTAGGTACACTACTCTTCTTTGATTCCAACCATCCACCCAAGTAACATTTTAAATGCCTAATAGCTTCGATGAGACTTTAAAGAGGTTATGTGGGCGCATATGGGTCTAATTTGATCTACCGTTTTATGAATGCCTTAGAAAAAGCAAATTGGCCTCCATGTCCTTATAATCCTATTAAATGGTTTTGAGATACTATGATAGAACTATCGCATAAAACAATTTGGCATTCAGCTCACTTCAGTTTTGAAAGAGCTCTGCGAAAGTCATCGAAATTCTTCATCAAAACTATTCACTCTTAACAACCCTCTCAAGACACTGAAGTTACATCAGTGTCTCGAATTCGACCAAGAGGTTTTGATCTAATCCTATGAAAATACGTCGTGAAGCAAACATAAAACCAAATTGACACTATAGGCCAATTAGGATTTGACTGAGGCAATAATAAAACCTAATTGAATGTTATTCTAGCTATGTGGAAGTAATTATTAAAACCTATGAGCCACACTGAATTCATCGAAATCAATCATGAAACCTATAGGATTTATCAAGTTTTTTTTCAGAACTGTGTTAAACCCAGATCCCTTTATAAAAATGTTCTTATTTTTTTTCCTACAACGACTCACGTTGAAATGAACTCACAAAAAAATGGCTGGTGTGAAATTAAGAGAAATGGCAACTTCAAGCGGAAAAATAAAGAAAATTAGTCAAGTCGTGAGAGCAACTGTAAATCTGAAGTCTCAAGCCCTGCGTCTTTCAGTTCATCCCAACTGAAACCACCAAATAGCAATAATTCATTGGGACCTGATTTTCATGAAGTACCATCAACGAGTCAGAACGTAATGGAAAATACTTCTTATATATCTGAATGGAAACTAGGAAGCGTGGAAGATGACAAATAATGTCAGATATCGAGTTTTGCAAGAATTTGATAGAATGGAGCATTCAACAAAATATCAGGCAAACTCCACTGAGTGTTGTTTGTCTGTATTTTCTACTCAGTCTCCTACTCGAAACCAATCACACAATTCAAACACTCAACACTGTAAATAACAAAAGTAGGGTTATGTTGATCATGTTGATGACGTTCTTCTACTTTTTGACACACTGCCCAATGAGCACTAGCCAGGATATTCTTGAAGCTTCATAGTTTCATGAAGGCATCATCTTATATCCTTCTCAACTAGGGAAAAAGGCCAAATACTCAAAGTGGAATGCAATGGTCACAAAGAGAGAAACTCAAAGTCATTACCACATACTAGTTCATAAAATAAACGACAATGGTAGATAACGAGTGAAAAACAACTTCTTTCCTGGCTATATGCCACGCAGAACATTGCATTACATCCTCCCGAAATCTTTGCGATAGTTCGTATAAACGAATAAAATCGCAAGTGTTTCCTTCCTAGACGCTGAGCTGCGCTTAAGTGGTTCAGAAACGCTCACTACCTGCAGACCGGATTCGAGCTCTTGGCTCTCATCAGTACAGGGCTTTCCCAGATAGCTTCTTGACCGCTATCTGGTGCGAACCTGAGCCAACGTAAACGCATCTCAGTATTTATACCATACGAGGCGTTCGACGTCTGCGAAATGAAAACGCGAACGCCGAACGCCACCTTGCAAGGAAAGAAGAAACACTCCAAAACAAAATCCCATTTCAGGTGAAATGGGAGTGGCTAGTTGCCCGACTGGCGTATTTTCAACTAGGGGAAAAAAGGCCAAATACTCAAAGTGGAATACAATGGTCACAAAGAGAGAAACTCAAAGTCATTACCACATACTAGTTCATGAAATGAAAGACAATGGTGGATAACGAGAGAAAAACAACTACTTTCCTGGCTATATGCCACGCAGAACATTGCATTACATCCTCCCGAAATCTATGCGATAGTTCGTATGAACGAATAAAATCGCAAGTGTTTCCTTCCTAAACGCTGAGCTGCGCTTAAGTGGTTCAGGAACACTGACTACCTGCAGACCGGTTTTGAGCTCTTGGCTCTCATCAGTACAGGGCTGTCCCAGATAGCTTCTTGACCGCTATCTGGTGCGAACCTGAGCCAACGTAAACGCATCTCAGTATTTATACCATACGAGGCGTTCGACATCTGCGAAATGAAAACGCGAACGCCGAACGCCACCCATTTCACCTGAAATGAGATTTTGTTCTGGAGTGTTCCTTCTTCCCTTGCCAGGTGGCGTTCGGCGTTCGCGTTTTCATTTCGCAGACGTCGAACGCCTCGTATGGTATAAATACTGAGATGCGTTTACGTTGGCTCAGGTTCGCACCAGATAGCGGTCAAGAAGCTATCTGGGACAGCCCTGTACTGATGAGAGCCAAGAGCTCGAAACCGGTCTGCAGGTAGTCAGCGTTCCTGAACCACTTAAGCGCAGCTCAGCGTTTAGGAAGGAAACACTTGCGATTTTATTCGTTTATACGAACTATCGCATAGATTTCGGGAGGATGTAATGCAATGTTCTGCGTGACATATAGCCAGGAAAGTAGTTGTTTTTCTCTCGTTATCTACCATTGTCGCTCATTTTATGAACTAGTATGTGGTAATGACTGAGTTTCTCTCTTTGTGACCATTGCATTCCACTTCGAGTATTTGGCCTTTATCCCTAGTTGAAAATACGCCAGTCGGGCAACTAGCCACTCTCATTTCACCTGAAATGGGATTTTGTTTTGGAGTGTTTCTTCTTTCCTTGCCAGGTGGCGTTCGGCGTTCGCGTTTTCATTTCGCAGACGTCGAACGCCTCGTATGGTATAAATACTGAGATGCGTTTACGTTGGCTCAGGTTCGCACCAGATAGCGGTCAAGAAGCTATCTGGGACAGCCCTGTACTGATGAGAGCCAAGAGCTCGAAACCGGTCTGCAGGTAGTCAGCGTTCCTGAACCACTTAAGCGCAGCTCAGCGTTTAGGAAGGAAACACTTGCGATTTTATTCGTTTATACGAACTATCGCATAGATTTCGGGAGGATGTAATGCAATGTTCTGCGTGGCATATAGCAAGGAAAGTAGTTGTTTTTCTCTCGTTATCTACCATTGTCGTTCATTTTATGAACTAGTATGTGGTAATGACTTTGAGTTTCTCTCTTTGTGTTATATCCTTCTTATATCAATCTTATCATTTTCGAAGCTTTGTTGTCATACCCAGGAACAAATAGTCATGAGAATGGATTTGAATATGCAATGAGTACTTGAACTGGAGGAAATCGTCTCATAAAGTGCCTTATCATTACCTAAAGGTTTTAATTGAGCATTAGAGGAGGAAAATTGGTTCAAAGTATATTTTGCGCCATATTCACTACAAACAGATGTCGACCATTGATGGAAATAAAAATTTCAAGCGGAAAATAAAATAGATTTATTGATACTGCCGTCATTGATATACCATTTTGTTTCGTACAGTTTGTTTGTTATTTATTGATACTTCATGTGAATGTATAATCATGCTTTTTCATGGTTTGGTTGACTTTTCCTATACCAATGTAAATTGGTCTATTGGATGAATAAATATTCTATTCTATTCTATTCTATTCTATTATATTCTATTGGATGTGAATTTCAATATCTTTCCAAAAAAGTTGACAAAACTGTATGAATGTTTGCTAAATATGGGTGGGTGAGTCGATTGAAAAATGTGGAAAAACAACATTTTCGACGGCAGTATCAATAAATCTTTTTTATTTTCCGCTTGAAATTTTTATTTCCATCAATGGTCGACATCTGTTTGTAGTGAATATGGCGCAAAATATACTTTGAACCAATTTTCCTCCTCTAATGCTCAATCAATACCTTTAGGTAATGATAAGGCACTTTATGAGACGATTTCCTCCAGTTCAAGTACTCATTGCATATTCAAATCCATTCTCATGACTATTTGTTCCTGGGTATGACAATAACAAAGCTTCGAAAATGATAAGATTGATATAAGAAGGATATAAGATGATGCCTTCATAAAACTATAAAGCTTCAAGAATATCCTGGCTAGTGCTCATTGGGCAGTGCGGAAGAACGTCATCAACATGATCAACATAACCCTACTTTTGTTATTAACAGTGTTGAGTGTTTGAATTGTGTGATTGGTTTTGAGTAGGAGACTGAGTAGGAAACACAGACAAACTACACTCAGTGCAGTTTGCCTGATATTGTGTTGAATGCTCCATTCTATCAAATTCTTGCAAAACTCGCTATCTGACATTATTTGTGCTAAATTGTTGTCATCTTCCTCGTTTCCTAGTTTCCATTCAGATATATGAGATGTATTTTCCATTACGTTCTGACTCGTTGATGGTACTTCATGAAAATCAGGTCTTGATGAATTATTGCTATTTGGTGGTTTCAGTTGGGATGAACTGAAAGACGCAGGGCTTGTGAATTCAGATTTACTGTTGCTCTCACGACTTGACTAATTTTCTTTATTTTTCCGCTTGAAGTTGCCATTTCTCTTAATTTCACACCATCCATTTTTTTGTGAGTTCATTTCAACGTGAGTCGTTGTAGGAAAAAAAAAATAAGAACATTTTTATAAAGGGATTTGGGTTTAACACAGTTCTGAAAAAAAACTTGATAAATCCTATAGATTTCATGATTGATTTCGATGAATTCATTGTGGCTCATAGGTTTTAATAATTACTTTCACATAGCTAGAATAATATTCAATTAGGTTTTATTATTGCCTCAGTCAAATCCTAATTGGCCTATAGTGTCAATTTGGTTTTATGTTTGCTTCATGGGGTATTTTCATAGGATTAGTTCAAAACCTCTCGGTCAAATTCGAGACACTGATGGAACTTAAGTGTTTTGAGAGGGTTGTTAAGAGTGAATAGTTTTGATGAAGAATTTCGATGACTTTCGCAGAGCTGTTTCAAAACTGAAGTGAGCTGAATGCCAAATTGTTTTATGCCATAGTTCTATCATATTATCTCAAAACCTTTTGATAGGATTATAAGGACATGAAGGCCAATTTGCTTTTTTCAAGGCATTCATAAAACGGTAGAACAAATTAGACATATATCCGCCCACATAACCTCTTTGAAGTTTCATCGAAGCTATTAGGCATTTAAAATGTTACTTGGGTGGATAGTTGGAATCAAAGAAAGCTATGACATACCGTCATAGTCCCTGTTAGTCTCAAATCAACTTGTATGATGAAGCAAATATGTGTGTCAAAGTCAATAACGAATACAGTAAACCATATGACGTCGCGGAAGAAGTTCTTCAGGGTGAATCTCTAAGCCCTTTGCTTCTCTAACTTTTCATCTCGAACATTAATGATTTTTTCATCTCTCAAGGTGCAGAATTGATCAATATTGATGGTCAGAACAACATTATGCTGTTATTATACGCAGATGACCTAATCATCCTGAGCGACTCACAATGTGACCTATCTAAAAAGCTCAAAATCCTCGAGTTATATTCAACTCAAAATATAACCTTGTAGTTAATAAACAGGAAACTAAAATAATGATTTATGCCAGGAAATGCCACTACAAGTCATATAAAACGAAATTTCATTACAACGGCAAGCCACTCGAAGTGGTAAAAAAATACCCTACATAGGGATTGAATATTCATCATCAGCCTTTTTTCTGGAGATGTCCAAATCGGCATCAACAAAGGCAAACCAAGCTATTGGATCGGTTATGAATTTGATGTGTCAATCAAAGATGACCAGCTGGGATTCGCGTATAAAATTATACGAATCTATAATATTGTCTTCTCTATCTTACGGTATCAGCCTCTGGAGATTGCGGTACGAACATACTTCAAAACTGTGGATCTTGTCCTAAGGTATATATCGATCAGACAGGTCGTTCATCTTATCAGCGCATTCATGAACGTAAGATGAATTTTTTGAAGAAGAAAACAAATTCAACATACGCCAACCATATATCAGAAGAAAACTATAGTTTCAATAATAATTCCGAAATTCTACACGTAGAAAATAGAGGAATGTAACTCGATCAATTTTGATCATTAGAAATCAACAAACTCAAAATTTTTTACATTTTACTTGAAGATCAATTAGACCTAAATAGTTCATCACTGTTGAATTTGTTCTCTTAGTAGGTAATGATATGTATTTGATATCAACCCTTTCAAGTTAATTCGGTATACCGTATTTTATGTAGATATTGTGCCTATAATCTCCGAAATAAAGGTTTATCGAACCTGTCCACAGCTAACTAATCCTTCGAATTGGGAAAGTAGGATATATAAAAGTTATGCAAGCCAAGGTTGGTTCAGTTCATTGTACCAGTATATCACCTGACGAAGCTACTGTGTTAGCGAAACATGTTGTGTGTGTTCAAGAATTTTGTGGAAATCTTATCATTTTGTAAGTTTTTACATTTGCTATGGATCTCCATCAACTAATGGCCGAGTCAATTAAAGAAAAACGAATTACTATCGATAGTACGAAAATTCGAAATCAAGAAATACGTTGGTACTTCTGAAGTGAAATTTACTTTCAGACAAAGATATTATGACACATGAGTACTGCTTCAATAAAAGTATATATTTTGATATTTGACTCAAACACAGTTCAGTATGCTTTGGTCCCAAAAGGTGATCCCGGGACAATCGAAGACGTGAGTGTGATGGTAAACACATTCTATGAATTTTTTTCTGTCTCCTGGATAGGGTAGGTAGGTACCATTTGGTTGGTCCTCACAGAGGCCGCTAGGATCAATTGTCGAAGCAGCTGAAACGAAACAACAACAACAATTATTCATATTCATTTTGTGTTTGTGAAGTAATGAGAACCAATCTTGATGTCTTCTGTCATGTCAAAATTCTGTAGTGGTATAGCAATTTTCCTAGCAAGTCCATGTATTAGTAACAATCAGTCAAAATTCAATATAATTTCGAACGGCATGAGATTAGCATTTCATTATTACATTAAAATCGAATCTCATTGAAGATCTCGCAAAATGAATGAATTATCAAAAGAAATTAGTACAGTCAGTGGTTTATTGAAGAAAAGTTTCAGCGTTATATGTTTATCGACATTCTTGATATTGATGTTTACTATAAATATCAAACTGTATCTGATAAACATAAGAACATTGATTATATCGAAATATTTCGATAACGAAGAGTTTTGGATATGTTCAAAGAAGGACAAGGACCTATAGTATTTCATGGATTATTGTACAGATACTGATAACAATTTGAAGACCTCTTATATAGGGAGAATGATTCGCATTAGTAAATTCACCTGTATTAGTTGTAGGCTGTATTGATGTAGGTTGAGACGTAGATGTTTCTGTAGGCCGTGGTGATGTAACTGTGGTTTTAGGTTCTGGTGTTGTTGTTGTACCTGTGGTTGTAGGTTCAGGTCGTGGTGTTGTACCTGTGGTTGTAGTTGGAGGTGGTGGTGATGTAGTTTGGGTTGTAGGTTCAGGTGGAGGTGATGATCTATCTGTTGTCGTAGAGCTCACCACTTGAGCTGAAACGAATTTTGTGTCAGAGAAAATATTATCCTTAAAAAATATTCATATATAACGTTCGAAAATAAATCTAATATCAAAATCCTTTGCTCATCATTCATCTCAATAACGCAGGTTTCCATATAAAAAACAAATGAAGCATACTCCAAAGTCAGTCCCTTCAAAAACTATTATTCGTTATTTTCTCTCGAATTATTCTAGTATGAAATGAAACAATATGACATCACCACAATGTCTTTTCTGATCCACAACTGATGATGAACCTGATGACAATTATCCCATAATAAGACAATGATGTATTTTTCTCGTTTTGTATACAGGGTATATATTCATGAGTTAATATATGGAGTACTATAAGCACAATGCTGAAAATCAGATGGAAGGGGAAAGGAAACATGGATAATCCAACTAAAATATTTTGGTTATTATGAAGCTTCTGGTTTATCCAAAAGTGACGTCCTCATTGTTATTTCCAAAGGGACACCCTATGTATTCTATAATATTTTTGAATTCCTCTCATGATTCTGATTCTAATTTATGTATATTACCCTATACCTATACCGGTTTTTGAGTTATTCAAGTTTTTATAGAAAAAATGACAAGATGCAGCGTGTCAAATATACGTCACTTTCATGTGAACTGCAATTTGTAGTGATATCCAGTGATTTAATCGTGAATATTATTTGTATCTTTGATATTTTCAATGGGACATCCTATATTATACAAAATTTTTTAATCCCATCCGTGATTCTCATTCAGATTCATGTTTTAGCCCTATTCATAGAATGAACCGTTTTTGAGTAATTCGATTTTATCTAGAAAAAGTGACATTTCAAACATACGCCATTTTCATGTAAATTGCAATTTTCAGTGATATCCTCTGGATAAAAAATCAGGAGTTCATAGATTGAAATGTAATGATTGTAATAATAATAATAAAAATAAACGCTTCCATTGATAGACAGAAAGAACAAAAAAAATGCCGCTTATGTTGGTCAAACAGGTAGATGTTTCGATATTAGTTTTTCTGAACACAATCGTTTGATTACAAAATTTTTTTTCGCGGATGATCCGAACTCCCCTTCTGCCTTTGCTAATCATGTCAGCTTGACAGCTTGTCATGTCACGTCAATTTTTATTAATTCATTCCATGAATCAATTTTTTCCAGTGTACATGTGTCGATTTAAACTTTTTTTGAAAAATATAGTTTTTCAATATTCAACCTCATCAGGGCTAGATTTTTCTGGATCTTCAGCAGCTTCAAACTTACTTCCACCTGGCTTACCTTGATGGTCAACCCAATGATGTTTTACTTTTTATGTTCTATTGTGTCTTCATGAGGTTTGTTTTTTCTGTGACAATTAATTTTTACCATTCTACTTCCTTCATGTATTTTGAGTATTACAGTCTGATGATGGCCGTTGTGCCGAAACCGGTTACTGTTTAATTGACCAATTTTTTCATTAAGTGTGATCAACTGACTTTTAGTATTTATTTTTTCAATGATATCCATCAGTGATTACATCGTGAATATTGAAGGTTGAACGGAACACTCACCATAATCACAACCAGTGAATGATTTACAGGGTGTAAAGGAAAGTGGCTTCAAATAGTTAATATGAAACATAGAAAATCCCGATTTTTTTTCAAACATAAACCCTATTTTTTCTTCTCATAATTCGATTCTATAATAAAAATGAGCCCCGATTCTAATCGCCTCTTCTATACCCAAATAAAGTCATAATTTCGGAGATAGTCGGTAAATAGTACTTAATTCTGCCTGGATATTTGGATGCTTTAATAACATATGCGAAATATCTGTCAACAAATGAATTAAAGTTGTTCACTATCAGATATCATCATCTGCGAAAGTGCATTGCTCGTCTTGGGTATGATAATCTAGATTTAGTATTATTACATTCGCTTTGTATCACCTATACCCTATACATTAACGAATTCTTAGTTATTATACCGAACACGAGCAATATTTTGCACTTTTGCAGATGGTGAATCTCTAATTCATCTGTCGATAGATATTTTGCACAGCCTACTAAAAGAATCCAAACAAGCAGATATTGCGAAATAAAGTACTATTCATGGAATATCTCCGAAATTATGAGATTTGGGTATAGAGAAGTCAATCAGAGCTGCTGTGGCTCAATTTCATCATATAATTGAATAATAAGAAGAAAAAAAATGGTTGTTGGATGTATGATGAATTGATATTTATCATACAGGACGTGGAAAGAAATTCTGAGTTGAGAAAACCTAATCACGAATCTGCGATTGAGGTCTATAAAAATAACAAGTTTCCATCGTTCAAGTTTGAACCCCTTGATTATGGGTGAAAGTATTGAAAAGGAATATTCTCAGATATATTTATGTGCACAAAAAAATGGATATATATAAAAAGAAATACATTGAGAATTCGCATTCTCCATGTGATGAAAGTATCAATTCTTCCTCGGTTTACTCAACAGAAAACAACTACTTTCCTGGCTATATGCCACGACGAATATTGAATTACATCTATTGACTATTTAGAAAGAGAGCATGAAAAATCAAAATCCTCTGAGAATATTCCTTTTCCGAAAAGAATGGATTTGAAAAAATTCAGATTTTCAATATTCCACATTCACTTTTCAATCACTGGATATCACTAGAAATTGCAATTCACATGAAAATGTCACTTCCTATAGAAATACTTGAATAACTGAAAAACCGTTCATTTTAGGTATAGGGTATCATACATGAATTTGAATCAGAAACATAACTTTAAGAAGAGATTAAAGCTTGAACTTTCAGTCAGGTAGGTCTTATTACAATCAAAAATCTAGCAATGCTTCTTTGACAATCTTCTTATATTCAATTCTCAATATTATGCAATTTCTTATTAAAATTTTTCAATTATTTCTTCTTATTGTATACTTATAATATATCGGTGTTTCTTCGAGAAATAACGCATCTACATTGTTTCTACACCTTTCATGATTTATATTTTTGTATATTAACTTGTTCTTCTCATTTTATTTTTGGGGTTGAGTTGAAAAACAGCTTTCTGTTGATACTCCGCCTATAGTATAGTGCCTACGAGCCCAAAAATGGTCAGATACTTCCCCTTCTGAGTAAAAGCGAATCCTTCGGAACAGGCATAGAGTAAGTAGAAATAAAGAGATTCAGGGGCAGACCCACCCCTGAAACCCGCGGAGACACCCCCACCCCCTTCTCGAAGGGGTGGTGCGCAGAAATGCATATAAATATTATTTTCTCAAAAACGGTGAGAGATAGAGATTTGTGATTTACGCCATTCGAAAGAAAATTGAATTGTTCATCTGATAGATATTTTTTGATTGATCAAAAATCTCAATGTCAGCTCCCAATAAAAAATATATGGGAGGAGGGAGTTCTAGGCTGTCATGTTTTTCCTCATAACTATTAAACGGCCCAAAGAATCGAAAAATTAAACGAGAGAAAAAATGAAGCTTGTAGTTTTTTCTATCGAACGATATATATAATGTTGGAGATATCTATATAGAGAAGGCATCCAGTGGCGTACGAACACATGCGTTTGGTAGAATAATGTGTAAAAAATGATAAAAATACCTACCTACCTACCGTTTGTGCATGCAACGTGAGAAATGAACATTTTACTATATGACGTGAGAGGAAGGAGTTGATTTACTCATCACACAGACTAATAATTATGTAGGATACTACTTGGATTCAAGAAGGAATGTGGAAAATCTAACAATAAAGGTACAACTATTTAAACATTTTTATTGTAATAAAAACAATCTAAAAGCATTAAAATTGACTCATCAACTCCGAAAACTACATAAAACAATCTGAGAATATAAAAATTGACTCATCAACTCTGAAAATAAAATAAAACAAATATAAAATCAGGTACTACAGCGCTAATTGCAGCATTCCTTACAGGTACATAATTGTGTACATTTTAATTTCCTCAAGAAACATTTGCATCTATGATCACAAATTTTACATAGGCATTTAATCATTATATCTGTTCCCAATATTTCGTTCTTGATAGTTGTCCAGAGTGGTATCCATTTTTCTTCTTCCAATGTCCATCCCCATTGGACGATTGCGAAGTGTCAGCTCTATGAATACATCTGTTACGGCAGAAAAAACATCCTATGCTTCCCAACATTTTTTTTTCCTTTTCCGAAGAAGGCTGATGTTACATCGCACCCAGTGAGAGCGTGAAACATTGGCAGACTCAGGCATTTCTCTTTCAATTCATCAGAAATTTCTACGCAAGAAATGTACTTCATATTCTTTCCCGTACCAAACTCTATCCAAATATCCTGCTCTTGATGCTGATACTGATAGAACATTGCGAGAATGATCACATCAGTATCCACAGTTTTCATCAAGATTCTTTTCAAATTATTTTCCATAAAATTTTGAGTATGAACAAAAATCCGAGTATCAGCTTCCTCATGGTTGCAAACATCCACTATTGTAAAGTGTTTCCTCAATTGTATTACATACTACTACTGTATTCTCGGGTAATGGCATGTGTTTGAGGTGGTTGGAAATTAAATCGAACAATTGTTTCTTATTTTCCGAGTCTCTCAAGAAGTCATTCCAATTTCGTGGAATGCTGGTGTTTTCTCTTACCAATTTCCTGTTCCCTTCTCCCCTCTTTTCTCTCGCTCTTCAAGCTCTTATCAATATGAATATCCCAGATTACATCAATCCTCTTAGAGGTATCTAAAATTCTTTGAATATAAGGCTTCACAATAAGAGAGATACATTCCTGAAAAGTACAGCAAGCCTTGGGTTGTAGTATATGTACTAATGCAGCACCATCAATCAATACAGCATCAACATCGGTTGGTCTACTCTCAACTGTTATGTATTTGTCTAAGCATCGTGATAAATCTGATTCCGTGCCATGGTACATTTGACCAAGTTGAGCGAGTGAGGGTGGATAAGGATGATTCTCAAATTTGAAAAAAAAAGTCAGGTCACCATCTCTATTCTGTGACACGACACAACGTAAAGTCTACTGAATAAAGTAACATCTGATTTTGATTCTTTCACTTTACCTGATTTATTCTGTAATTATTTTTAGTGATTGGTTCAGAAATTGATTTTTTCGAGTGTATCAACCTATCATGGAAAAATTTTCTGCATTGATGGACGCCTTTATCTAATGACAGTCTCAAACATTCGTCATTCACGACAATTCTACTTTCTGGAGCGAATAATTCAGTTGAGGTTTCCTGGAACGGAAAACCATATTTTATGTTTTGAAGGTATCTGATCCCAATGAAGATGGACATTGAAAGAAGAAAAATGGATACCACTCTGGACAACTATCAAGAACGAAAGATTGGGAACAGATATAATGATTAAATGCCAATGTAAAATTTGTGATCATAGATGCAAATGTTTCCTGAGGAAATTAAAATGTACACAATTATGTACCTGTAAGGAATGCTGCAATTAGCGCTGTAGTACCTGATTTTATATTTGTTTCATTTTATTTACAGAGTTGATCAGTTAATTTTTATGTTCTCAGATTGTTTTTATGTAGTTTTCGGAGTTGATGAGTCAATTTTAATGCTTTTACATTGGTTTTAATACAATAAAAATGTTTAAATTGTTGTACCTTTATTGTTAGATTTTCCACATTCCTTCTTGAATTCAAGTAGTATCCTACATAATTATTTGTCTGTGTGATGAGTAAATCAACTTGTTCCTCTCACGTCATATAGTAAAATGTTCATTTTTCACGTTGCATGCACAAACGGTAGGTATAGGTAGGTAGGTATTTTTTATCATTTTTCACACGTTATTCTACCAAACGCGCATGTGTTCGTACGCCACTGGATGCCTTCTCTATATAGATATCTCCAACTTTATTTATATCGTTCGATAGAAAAAACTGCAAGCTTCATTTTCTTTCTCGTTTAATTTTTCGATTCTTTGGGCCGTTTAATAGTTATGAGGAAAAACATGACAGCCTAGAACTCCCTCCTCCCATATATTTTTTATTGGGAGCTGACATTGAGAATTTTGATCAATCAAAAAATAGCTACCAGATGTAAAATTCAATTTTCTTTCGAATGGCGTAAATCGCAAATCTCTATCTCTCACCGTTTTTGAGAAAATAATATTTATATGCAACTGTGCGCACCACCCCTTCGAGAAGGGGGTGGGGGTGTCTCCGCGGGTTTCAGGGGTGGGTCTGCCCCTCAATCTCTTTATTTCTACTTACTCTATGCCTGTTTGAAAGGATTTGCTTTTACTCAGAAGGGGAAGTATCGACCATCGTAGGACCTTAGCTACTATTCATCATTGCAGATAGGTATATAAGGTATGGAAAATTATATTTGTCTTTTGATTTTTATTTGTGCGATTTTTTCTGCAAATGATGAATAAAGACGATTTATTATTATTATTATTATTATTATTATTATTATTATATGAATAATTCAGAAATGTTATGAAATATAGGGTGTCCTTTTGAAAATAATGAAGATGACGTTACTTCCGGAAGAACCGGAAGCTTCATGATAAAGAAAATATTCTTTGGATTCTCCATGTATCCTTCACAGAACCTATATACCAATCGTGATATTTTTAGTTCCCCATGCAAAGATCGCGTCAAATTAAGAAGATCTACCCTGTACACTAATGACAGTTCCCAAGTAGCACACATATATTGGGACAATATCAGTGCAATATTACAAAAATATCGGCAAAATATTATGAACGTAATATTGACGAGAAAAAAAATGTGAACATTCGGCGATATTGGTACTATATTAGTTTAAAAATGTGGTTGGCATGTCGTCTTGCAAACATTGGTGAAATATTATCACAACTATATTGGTTGAATATTCGTAGATTCATGAAATGTGAAATCAATATTGGCGAGAAATGAAAAGTGATGATTTGACAAAATTGATGCAATGTTAGTTGGAAATATTGGTAGATCATAGAAAATTATTATGTTGCCATTTTCTCGTCTCTTGAGAATATCTCATACCAATATTGGCGAGACGTGAAATGTGAAGATTTGACGACGATATTGGCGTCGTCCTGAGGAAGCTGCCTTGTCAACCACGGTTAACCCCTACGCCAGATAACTATGCTTTTCAATCGTCTCGAGCCAATATTTATATTCTCTCGTGTGACCTACTTTTGGAGTACGTTATTACCTCAGACGAATAAATTCGTCTGAGGTTATTACCAATCATTTATAGCGCCATCTATCGACATAGGTTAGAGAGTGATATCGAATAAATATCGAGATGCCGATATCGCTATGTATCTTCAAAACAATATGTTACAAATGCAATTGAACTTGAAGAAAAATGTTGAATGGCCGATATAGATTGTCATCTTTGAAAAAATATGCATTCGATATCTTCCGCATGATATAATTAGAATGATATCAATCAATATATAGGTCAACAATATTTGAAACAATATCCAGCCAATATTGCATAACAGAATCGACATGGAAAGAATGTTCAAATTGCAATTTTGGTTATAATAATGAATACACATGATTTTTTGTTTGATCGAAATTATATTCCTTCCTCCTTATAATAACACTGGATATCATTCATTAATCTCAAATTTGATTGTGACTGTAACAAATTTCATTTAAATGAGGCTTAATATGAAGTCACAGGAAAACGGGTTAGTAGCCATCACTAATATTATGACGTCATAGTATTAGGCCGCACAGCCATATACTGGCGCGACAGAATGACAAGATTCAGATTGAAAAAAAAAGAAGAAGAAGAGGAAAACAGTTTCAAACGCCAGAAATTTGAAATTTGAAAATGGAAAATGATAATGTTTATACCAAATACTGCCTAGTGCCGCAATGCCTTTCATCAACAAAAGTATCGCCAGGAAAAATATTCCTTTCATTGCCAGCGGGATCGAGTGATAAAAATAAAGAGAAAAGAAAATTATGGTTGCAAGCCATAAATAGAAATGATTTATCCGAGAAAACCATAGGATTTGTTTGTGAAGACCATTTCGAAGTGAGTATACGTTCAAGTATGTCCTAGTAATATATATTTGAAACAACATGCAAAAAGAAGTCCTGTTTGATCCTTCTTATTGTAGATATCTGCTTATTATTCAGTTATTATTATTCAGAATATTGAGATCATATAATTGGGATAGATTATAGAAACTACAAGCTCAGATAATCATAACCTCACTTTCTTTCCTCATATTATTTTCAATCTTTCGGACGTGAACATGCAGCCATGGTATTCTCCTTCTATATTTTCCATGAATGTTTGACATGACAAATAAAAACAGCCACATCCAGTCGGAAATCATCGCTGCAGTTCGGCTGTTGGTCGGAAAGTTGCAAATATTATGATTTTCAATCAGAAATTAATGAATATTCGGTGCTTAATAATGTTTTTCGCATGTATAATTCGACATCTATATGTACCTACATATGAGTAACGGAACAAAAATATATTTCAGTGAAAAATTTTCACACGCGTATACCCTATTGTTGAAAAAAATATGTATACCATGTTGTCGTGCCAATATTTGTGAAACAATCTTATGTTTTATTCATAATATTATTGTGAATATTCGTGGGAAGCAGTCGAATGTGACCAATATTAGTTAGATTTCTTCGTTTTTTGTCGAGCTTTCGGAAATATTCATTTTCTTTATCAAGTCTTTCTAGAAAATCGAATGAACAATAATGTTAATATATGAATGTACATCAATGAGATAGGTATACTTACTAACATAAAATACTTTATAAAATCAGCAAAAAAAGAAAACATATGTGTATAAATAAATGGAATGATGTGACAAAAAATGTCATAGATGATGGTTGACTAATTCGTATAAAGTTGAATATTCAGAGTGAAATGAATACTTAAAATAAGATGTGGAATATAATATGTTATTGTAGATTGTATATATTTCACATTACAGGATATCCCTTTCCGTGGGAATGAGACCATAAAAAAAATCTGTATATTCAACTTTATACGAATTAGTCAACCACCATCTATGAACATTTTTGTCACATCATTTCATTCATTTATACACATATGTTTACTCTATGTGCTGATTTTATATAATATTTCCTGCTAGTAAGTATACCAATTTCATTGATGTACATTCATATCATATACGTATTAATAAACAATACGGATCATAACGGGTGCCAGGATGAAGCCAAAAATATGAAACAAATGAATATCCATAAGGATTTGGTGGCATGATACGCATGCGCCATGCGCTATTATAGTAGTCATCAAAGACATGCGTTTCGGTGGACAATGACGTTTACTAGCCTCAAAGCAGTATGTGTCTGATCGTTTCAAAAGGTTTCCTTATGGATAGTCATTTGTCTTCAAAAATCGGCTTCATGTTTCGCTATGGAAACAGATAGAGATTATCCGTATTGATTATTAATACGTATATGATTCATATATTAACATTATTGTTCATTCGATATTCTAGAAAGTCTTGATAAAGAAAATGAACATTTTTGAAAGCTCGACAAAGAATGAAAAATCTATGACTAATATTGGTCACATTCGACTGCTTCCCACGAATATTCCCAATGATATAATCTATAGAACAGCACGAAAACTTCCCCTTACGTAATATTTATATATACATGTTTTTCCACATATTGTTAACGAACTCTCCAACCAATATTGCTTTGATATTGTTGCTGACAATCCACATTTAGCTCAGGTTGAACCAATATCTCCAATATCAAATCAGGATTCAGCTAATTTGATGTGCTACCTGAATTATAGTGTGCGATGACTTATAGACAATTGATTGATTGGCTTACAGCAAGTGACTCTGTATTCGTCATTGCAATTGTTCAAAGTGACATCCCAGAAAAGTCCTGGCGAGCAACGCATCAGAACCTTCTTTCCCTGTGCGCATTCGTAGAATTTGGAGCAGTCATATGGATACGGGTAGTACACCGCAGAACCTGAGTCGGGAAAGGGACAGTCTGGATCGTGATCTCCATATTCAAATGGTATCGCATTTCCTAAAAAAACGAGAGTTAAATAAATATCTTCTTTCAGAATAATTTTTTTCACTATTTCTCCAACAAATCCTTCAATAGTTATATCGTATCCTTCTGGATTGGCTGCAACGAAATGAATTGGGTCCTTAGTATTAAGCAATAATTATACGTCATTGTGTAATATCTCACTTGAGGGTATTTGATATATTTCATAGTTTTTAAACGCTTTTCATCAACAAAAGCAATCCATCAAACCAGAACGCGACTGATGATCAAATTTCTAGTTACCTGTTAAATTTCAAGAAACAGGATATGACTGTTAAGTGTTCGTTCCTCAACAGGATTAAGAATACTGAAACAGATGATGATTCATAATATTGCATAAATTACTAAAACTACGAAAACTAATCACAAAAACAATATCATCATTGATAAAAATAAGCCAAATAACATTGATGGTAATATGTTCTTGTGTAATGAAACTTAAGAATAATTCAATAATTAAGCTAATAATGTCGAAGAAAATAAGATGATTTATCCGAATAATCCTCTTGAATTGTCCATTTTGTAGCGGTTCCACAGTGGTCCAGAATGTGATATGACTATTTTTTCAATTATTTACTCTGTGATTAGGCATATTTGCGTTTACTATTCCCCAGCAATAGTAATTATTCATTCGTTGATGAACAAATTTCCTGGATGGGACAATAGACTGAAGACACACACTTTAAAAATGAGGATTATCACAATGACGAATGAATCAATAAAAAACAATTCAATTTCAAGTTTACACAATAAGCTTGAGTGGTAATAGTTCTTCGAATTATCCCAATTTGACTCAAATATCCAGGCATGCACAAAAATTATTAGAATAAAACCAATAACTTACCTAGGGCGACCAGAAATGCAATATAAACAGCCAGTATTCCTGAAAAATATTGAAATGAACTTCAGATAAGGAACAGGAATTGGATTTCTCAAACTCACCTTCCATTCTGAAAATGAGTTCAAACTACTTGAGAATACAAATGAATACCTGCGCCTATATTTATATCAACACCGATTTTTAGATATCATCAAACCAAAATATATTTATGTACCTAGCACTCATCAGATGAATGATAAGATGAATGTTCTCGGAATGATGAAAAGTTGAGATTTAATCAATGAAAAAAAAAAAAGATAGCGCCAGAATTAACATCTTTATTACTGAAAAGGTATATTCTCAGATATATTTATGAACACAAAAAAATGGATAAATAAATTAAGAAATACATTCAGAATTCGCATTCTCCATGTGATGAAAATATTAATTCTTTCTCGGTTTATTCAACAGAAAACATCTACTTTCCTGGCTATATATATGCCACGACGAACATTGAATTACATCTATTGAACACACACGATTAGAATTTGAAAACAAAATCTTCTGAAGTAGAGAATTTGCATTCTCCTCCATATAAAGATATACAATAATATCATTCTGAATATTCAACAGAAAACAACTACTTTCCTGGCTATTCGCCACGTCGAACATTGAATTTTATCTGTTGAATATACAAAAAGAGAGCATGAAAAATCAAAATCCTCTGAAATTGAGAATTGTCTCTCAAATCGAATAGAATGATATGATAATATGATGCATTATGATATAAAAATATAACTTACCAATATGTTCATATTGAAATGAAAATTGAAATTTATAGAAGTACATTTTTATGAACTCTGATCTTGATGAGCTTGAAACTTCGATTTGAGAGATAATGACAATTCACAATTTCAGAGGATTTTGATTTTTCATGCTCTCGTTTTGGATATTCAACAGATTTAATTCAATGTTCGACGTGGTAAATAGCCAGGAAAGTGGTTGTTTTCTGTTGAATATTCAGAATGATATTATATGCATATCTTTATATGGAGGAGAATGCAAATTCTCTATTTCAGAAGATTTTATTTTCAAATTCTTATCGTGTGTGTTCAATAGATGTAATTCAATATTCGTCGTGGCATATAGCCAGGAAAGTAGTTGTTTTCTGTTGAATAAACTGAGAAAGAATCAATATTTTCATCACATGGAGAATGCGAATTCTGAATGTATTTCTTTATTTATATATCCATTTTTTGTGTTCATAAAGATATCTGAGAATATTCCTTTCCAATACTTCCACCCAATCAAGGGGTTCAAACTTGAAAGATGGAAACTTGTTATTTTTATAGACCTCAATCGCAGATTCGTGATTAAATACCTAAAACAGGTACAGATAACTGGGTACATAAATTTTAATGAACATGAAGGCTAGTAGAGGCCAAAGCAGGAAGAAGATTTCAAAACTGGAAGATGAAAATTATATTACTATATTATCATATTATAGGACCTTCGGTTTGTGAGGATTAAGGCTGATGACGGACACATGACTGTCAGAAACATGTTTCCCTAAATAATCATTCGATTATTAAACATTGTGTAGATGATTTCGTGTTTTCTAACCCTCTAATAATTATTACTTTGCACTGACTATTTCACTCATCTTGAAGTTGTCACATAATATGACCAATCCGCAAGCCAAAGATACCTTATATCAGTCGCAATGGGAGTGAATTCTATATTGGTGACATTCGAAAATTGAAAAATATTTACTTGAAATTACCCTTAAATAGAACAGCTCTGGCAACACAGAAAATAGGATTATGATGTTAGTACTGGATTCCAAAGATTCCTGTCATGTACTTGTAGCATTTGAATTTGCTACAAGATAATATTAGCTAATTATTTTGATGAAACTTATCAAATTACAGTAGAGTAGCACTGTGGTGTGCTGAGATTTGTTTTTATTTTTCTTTGGTGTAATAAACATAGTCTTCATATTCTTACCTTATGAATTTGAGAAGAAACCATACTCACAGTGAACATTCAGTCTGACATATAGTAAATAATCCTTGAGTAATAGAACATTTAATTAAACAACCATATCATATCACACACAGTTTTGAATGAGATCTTTTAACAAACAAATTCCAATTGTAGAGTACTCATTTCTTCTGATATTCTATGTGCTGATAGGAGGTGATGATGTAAGCTGCAGGAGTCTTTGATTTCTGGCGTTCTGATCCTAAGGCCCTAGAATCGAAGAAAATATTTAATATTGTAATCCATTCAAAAGTAGACAGACAACTTACCGTTGATGTTCTCCAGGGCGATAAATCCTATTTCGCTGGAATATCTCAGGATTTATGATGTTGTTCATTCTGAATTGGTTTCAATTTGGATAAATTTCTTTGTTTATTTTTGGGATAATATTTCAGGTTATATTTTCATGTGTCATCAGGATGTCACTGTCACTGTTGTCATACTGCAGTCATTGTGGACTGTCATTTGTCTTCTGTGAAGGATTTGGAGATTATTCCTATGAAGACAGAAGAAGAAGAACAATTCTTCTTAATAATTAGGGCGTCAGCATTTCTTCGACCAATAGGATTCTTGGATCTCATATTTGGCGCTGATTTGGGATTTCAACAGGAAACTAGGGTTTCTTGACTAGTTAAATCGAGGGTAGGAGAATTTCCGGCACGTACCTACCTCACTTTTTCTCGGTTAGCCATGGTGGCGTGCACTTGACCTGTGAAAAGGATTTTGATTTTCTCGGTGAAAACCGTAGAAACCCTTAGGGGTATTTGATTTTGGGAAGCCGTTGCTTACCGGTTAGTGGATGGAATCTCTGTCAGGAAGCCATTTGTTGGATTTGTTCCTGGAGACTGCCATGAAGTTTTAGAAGCCATGCAGCCCGGCCAGTTTCAGTCCTTAAAAAGCAAGATCTAAAAAATTCTTCAATCCTACCTCCCTTCTCAGAAGGTAAGTCACAGCCATAGCAGATTCAGCAGTGAAATCTTCGAAAATATATCCTGTTCTTCAGTTTTTTTCTGTTGTCTCCACGTGCTCTGTGTGCCCTCTCAGGAGGCTATATTCAGATTATTTCTTAGGGTGCTAGGGTGCAGCTTAGCTGTGCTTCGGACTCCTGGTAGCGACCGGCCCTCAGGATACTCTACTCTACCCTTGTCAAGATCCCCCAGTGGATCTGAGTAATCCTGCAAGGTCTTCGGATCTTGGCCAGAGTCGACCATGGAGACACCAGATGGAGCCCAGTAGCAGCTGGTAGAGACTGATCCCTGGTTACACTGCATCCTGGAACTCTGCTGACCGTGGAGGTTCAGCATTCCTCGTTTGTGTTGTCTTCACCTGCAGTGACCTATGCTGCACATCTACACTCATACCACTTGGGACCTTGGATAGGGGTGATCTGGACCATTGCAGAGGACCCTTGGACCACTATCAGGTTTTTTTGTTCCACCTTCAGTGTTTTACCTTTCTGATATATATTTACATTTTTTCACGTCTGAGACTGGTTGAGTAATCACATTTTTTACAGTATTAATTCACAAACTGGTGAAGCTCTTGTGAAGCTCTCCCATAGTATACTATGTGACTGCGGTTGCTTAACAGTTCATTGCGCTATCATTCCTTGACTAGTTATACAGTCCGTTTTATAGTTGATATAGGATTGTTACTATACTTATTTTCACTTATTCTAAAAATATGGTAATTGTCCTGGTATAGGTAGGAAAATTATGATAGAATCACCATGCAATTTACTTAACCTACACTATTGAAATAATACAGTACTTTAGTGATTATTTTTCATCATGAAACTGCAGGCCTCTACATAGGTCCATATATAACCTTGTCTCTGGTGGTGTGAAATATAATAGGTCTTGAATTTTATGTTGGTTTTCATTCTTCCATATGTCCAGCCCAGCCTTCTTAGAAAATATACCTTGAACAGCTTCCAGATTTTTGAAAAACAGATTATTTGGAAAGAAATTTGGTTTTCTCAATTATCCAAATTGTAGGATTTTTATAAATTGAGTGGCGTCCAAGAACTGAATTTTCTTCACCATAATTCGAACTCACTTATCTGTTCTCCGATGTACAGCTGCCGATAGCAAATGTGTTTGACTTTTTAATAATTCCATCCTTCCATATTAAAAGTTGGCCACATAAATGGCGCCCAACGTGGGGCCAACGTGTAGGGCCCGAAAATTCTTGTTCAAAATAAGTAAAATTTTGTCTTAAATCTTTTTCAAATTTTTCTTGAGTTTTTTCAAATTTTCTTAGATTGTTGAGCTGGTATGTTTGGTTGAGTGGAGACTATACATTTAGGTCCATGTGGATGTGGATGTGAAGTATAGCTCTGTTTTTGACAGAAGCCTGACAGGAAAGTTTTTCAACAGAAGAGGCTTTAGTATTTGTTGTGCTGGAGAGCACTGCGGTGAGTGTTGTCTAATTGTGTTGTAATAAAGTACATATTTTGGAGCAGTGATTGCAATTTTAAATAGTAATGAAAATTTCCATCATGATTGATAATTTCTGGTAACTATTTTGACAGATATTTTTCATGGGAATTTTTAGAAAATTTTTGTGACTGCAGTACTTGGGTATCATCTGTTTTCTTTGTTCTTCCTTCACACTATTCATTATGGATTATATTAAGGCAGAACTTTTGCTCATAGCAGAACTTAATTATGAACTGAAAATTAGAGGTGTTATTTCTGAACGTAGCATGGATGAAAAGAGAAAAATTTTGGGGCGCCTCTTGGCTAAAGAAATTCAACAAGGACACAATGTATTGTCTTTTGTTGACTCAACATTTAATTTTGCATCTGAAAAAGTTGACATTGAAAACACTTTAACATCTATACAAACTTTAATCAGTGCTTTTGAGGGACCAACATCAGATTCTACCTTTAAGAGAGCAGAATCTAGAATATGCCATGTAACTAGGAGAATTCAAAGAATACCTTTGAATCCAAAAGCTCTTAATTTTGATGAAATGTCAATTTTTAAAAATAAATCGTATGCAACAGCATTGCAATTAGATGCAGAATTACATGAGAAGGTATCTGATCCAGAGTCTGATCCAGTTAATGTGCCATTGATGAGTTCTACTGTCAATCCACTAGTGAGACCATCTACTAGTCAGAGTCAGAATTATTTTTCACCAAATTTAACAAAGTCAACACCTGTGTATAAGTTAGGACTTCAATTTGATGGTGACTCCAAAAATCTCTTATCATTCATGGAACGTATTGATGAACTTGCTCAAGCAAGGCATATATCTAAAATGGAATTATTTGAATCAGCAAGTGACCTTTTCACTGGTAAAGCTACTTTCTGGTACCGTATGGTAAAATCACAAGTTACTGACTGGGATTCATTGATTTTGAAACTCAGAAAAGATTTTCTAGTGTCTGATTTTGAAGATGAAGTTTGGCAACAAATAAAAAATAGAAAGCAGGGTAATTCAGAGCCAGTTGTTATCTTTATAGCTTGTATGGAAGCACTTTTTAACAGACTCAGTCATGGAGCTGCTGAGGTGACAAAGGTAAAGTACATCAAGATGGGTTTAAAGCCTGATTATAGGCGGAGGTTAGCCTTATGTGACATAGATTCAGTTACAGTTCTTGGAACTTTGTGCAAAAAATTTGAGGAAGCTGATGCTTTAAGTCCACCTTCTACTTCCCAAAGTAAATCAATTGCTATGTTAGATGATCCTGAAATTGCCTTTGTTTCAAATGCACAAGCAAATAGAACATCTGCCCATTCAAATAAAAATGTTGGAAATAGGTTTCAGAGAAACAAATTTAGAAATGCCACTTCTAACAATAATACTTCTAGGTCAAGTAATGTTTCTGCCCCATCTTCTTCATCAGTTGATACTAATAGAAATCCTCGAATGGAAAATAGTCCTGTACTTTGCTGGAGATGCAATTTAGCTAATCATACGCATAGAGCTTGTAAATCAGGAATAAAGAAAAAGTTTTGTTTTAAATGTGGAGCACCTGACGTGGTAATGAAGGACTGTGAAAGGTGTAAGGGAAACTGATAGAGGAGAATTTTGTCATAGGCTCACAATTTTCTCCAAATTTTCCTAGAGCCAAATTTCAGAATTTAAATAATCTTACAGAAGAAATAGAGGATGATTTTCAGAATGTTGGAGCTCCTCTATTAATAAAGAAAGTCAAGGATAATAGGCCTTATGTGAATATTCAGCTTTTTGATACAAATGTCATTGCACTCTTAGACAGTGGTGCCAATATGTCCGTCATAGGTCAAGGAGGTTTAAGGACAGTAAAAAATCTTGATTTAATAATCAGAACTCCTCATTTGAATCATGTTTTCACGGCAGATGGTACACATCAAAAAGTTGAAGGAGTTGTTGATTTGCCTATTCATATTAATGGAGAGATACAGATAATTCCGGCATTAGTTGTACCTACCCTATCACAGTCATTCATTCTAGGAAGTGATTTCTGTACTAAGTTTGGTGTGTCCATAGATTTTCAAAATTTTAGTTGGGACGTTAAGTGTCGAGTTTCTGGGGAAACTGTTGACATTGTTGCCAGCTCACCTCAAAGTAGTGATATTTCAGAAATTAGTGTTGAAGATGAACTTACACAAGAACAGAGACAGCAGATGAGAGATCTTATCCACTCATTTCAGGAAATTAGTAGTGATGCTCGATTAGGCCGTACAAATAAAATCACTTTAGAAATTGACACTGGCGAGGCAAAGCCGTTTAAACAGAGGCAGTATTTAATGTCTCCATATATGTTAAAGATCCTTAATGATGAGTTAGATGAGATGATAAAATTAGGTGTGGTAGAACCATCACATAGTCCTTGGAATAGTCCGATACTACTGGTTAAGAAATCGTCTGGTGAATACCGTTTTTGTTTTGATGGACGTAAACTGAATGAAATTACAAAGCACGACAGCTATCCTCTTCCACGCATTGATAGAATTCTTACTCTGTTGCGTAATGCCAAGTATATTTCAAGTATCGATTTAAGGAAAGCTTTTTGGCAAGTGCCACTTGAAGAATCGTCTAAAGAAAAGACTGCATTCAGTATACCTGGTCAAGGTTTATTCCACTTTAATGTTATGCCGTTCGGTTTATGTAACAGTGCCCAGACACAACAAAGACTATGTGATGCGTTGTTTGGACCAAAATTCGAACCTAATTTATTCACTTATCTAGATGATATTATTATCATTTCACCGACGTTTGAGGAGCATGTGAAGCTTTTGAAATAAGTTAAAGGTATTTTGCAGGATGCAAACCTAACTATAAATATTAAAAAATGTGAGTTTTTCAAAACATCACTTAAATACTTGGGTTTTGTTATTGACAGACAAGGAATTCGAACAGATCCTTCTAAAGTTTCAGTAATGGTAAATTATGCTCGTCCTACTACAAGTACGGAAATTAAACGGTTTATTGGTTTGTGTAATTGGTACAAACGTTTTTTAGATTCATTTTCAACTTTAATGGCACCTATAAGCAATTTATTAAAAGGCAAGGGTAAAGGTAAAAATCAACCTATAGAATGGACTTCTGAGGCAGAAGCTTCTTTTGTCGCCATCAAGAAGGCTCTTGTTTCAGCACCTATTCTCTGTCCCCCAGACTTTACACTACCTTTCACTATACAGTGTGATGCAAGTGATGTGGGCATAGGTGGGGTGTTGACCCAAGAGGTTCAGGGTGTCGAAAGAATAATTGCTTACTCCTCCAGATCTTTGTCCAAATCTGAGAGAAATTTCAGTGTCACTGAAAGAGAATTATTGAGTTTGATCTTCCTAATTGACAAATTTCGTCCTTATATTGAGGGAACCGTTTTCAAAGTAAAAACTGATCACCATAGTCTGCTGTGGCTGAACAATCTCAAAGACCCTTCTGGTAGATTAGCAAGATGGTCTGCCAAATTACGACAGCATACTTTTGAGTTGATTCATAAGCCTAGGGTTCATAATGTTATTCCCGATTTTCTTTCAAGGATACCTCTTTCAGATGACGAAAGTCCAGAGTTGAATTTAATTGATTTGAAGTCTGATGATACAGACTCATGGTATACCTCATTATATGTAGTAAGATCTCTCAAGATCCAGATGCCTATCCCCACTTTAGATTTGAAAATGAACTGATTTAAAAATATATTCCTTCCAAAGTGCCCGTCTAATCGAACATTATTGAATGGAAAGTGATTGTGTCTAAATCACAAAGACTTTCAGTTATGAAGGATTCACATGACCCTTCTATTTGTAGCCATTTTGGTTTTTTCAAGACACTCTCAAGAGTTCAGCAGCACTACTATTGGCCTAAAATGAGATCGGACATTCTGAGATATGTAAAGTCCTGTAAAGTTTGTCAGTCGCAAAAGTTATCGAATACTCCTCGGATGGGACTCATGGGTGCTCAGAGAAATGTTGAATTTCCTTTTCAGACTATTGCTGTCGATATCATGGGACCGTTTTCCAGATCTTCTAAAGGTTTCACTTACTTATTGGTTGTTTCAGACTTTTTCACAAAGTATACACTATTGTGTCCAATGCGAGATGCCAAGGCACCTAGCATCATTAAATTCATGGAAAACCAAGTTTTTTTAGTCTTTGGAGTTCCACAGTTCATCATCTGTGATAATGGAACCCAGTTTGCTGGTAAACTATTTAAAAAGTTAGCAGAAACCTACAATGTTCAAAAAATATGGTATACTCCTAGATATTCAGCCCAGTGTAACTTTGTGGAAAGAACCAATAAAACAATAGGTCAAGCCATTAGGAGTTATGTAAATGAACATAAAGATTGGGATAAGGAATTATATAAAATTCAACAAGCGATAAATACCGCCACCCATGAAGTCACCCAATATACTCCAGCATTTTTGATGTTTGGTCGTAACGTGCCTATTTCTGGTAAATATTATGGTAGCATTCCTAATACTCAAGATATTGAACTTTCACCTGACAGCAGGGATAGTTTTGTTCAAGATATCAAGGGGCTTAGTGATGTCTTTAAGACGGTGCAGGAAAGGCTTCATAAGGCTTACCAGAGAAATGCATCATCATACAACCTTAGGAAGAGAGACCATATATTTAATGAAGGTGATAAAGTCTGGAGAAGAAACAAGATTCTATCCGATGCTTCAATGAAATTTAACGCAAAATTAGCTCCCAAATATGTTTTGTGTACAGTGAGAAAAAGAATTTCTCGTTTAGTCTATTCTTTAGATAATGCTGATGGTTCTCCTGCTGGAGATTGGCATATCAAAGATTTAAAGGAATATTTTGGATCCAATTCAGACGTTTCTGTTGGATAGATATTTTATTTTTATACAAACCAGAACCTTTGATTTGTATACAGTATTATCTGTAAAGGTTGTTTGAAAATAAGATTCTTGTGAGATTTTTTTTTGATGCGTTGGTGCACATTTGAAATTTTTTGGTGCGTTGGTGCACATTTGAAATTTGTTGGTGCGTTGGTGCACATTTGAGATTTTTTTTTTGGGCGTTGGGGCACGTTCAAAATTAAGGTGATTGCAATTACGATTTTGGTCTTTTTGACAAATTTTGCTGGTGCAAATTTGAAAGAAACCTTGGGTGGTTTTCTTTTTATTTTGGGATTTTCAGTATAAAACCTAATATTGGATTTAGTGTTCTACTGAGAGTATGCATACTTAAAAATAGTTTTTTTTTTTGATGATTCATAGGTCTGATCAACCTGAACATCATCATTGCCACTTATGTAAATATTTTTTTTGTAAATAGTACAACTTAGACCTTATATAGTCCTGAGGATAATGGATTTGACCTCCCAATTATGACCTTACCTACCGATTATGACCTTACCTGATTCAGACTTTTCTCGATTCAGACATTACCAATTTTTGGATTTCCATAAAAGGAACGTTTAGTACACGAAGTTACTATCATAATCCATGCTATCCCATATACCTTATCAAAAATTTCTCAACAAGTTGACCAATTTTTTCTCTTAGGAGAGGGGTATATGTAGCATTTGAATTTGCTACAAGATAATATTAGCTAATTATTTGGATGAAACTTATCAAATTACAGTAGAGTAGCACTGTGGTGTGCTGAGATTTGTTTTTATTTTTCTTTGGTGTAATGAACAAATTCTTACCTCATGAATTTGAGAAGAAACCATACTCACAGTGAACATTCAGTCTGACATATAGTTAATAATCCTTGAGTAATAGAACATTTAATCAAACAACCATATCATATCACACACAGTTTTGAATGAGATCTTTTAACAAACAAATTCCAATTGTAGAGTACTCATTTCTTCTGATATTCTATGTGCTAATAGGAGGTGATGATGTAAGCTGCAGGAGTCTTTGATTTCTGGCGTTCTGATCCTAAGGCCCTAGAATCGAAGAAAATATTTAATATTGTAATCCATTCAAAAGTAGACAGACAACTTACCGTTGATGTTCTCCAGGGCGATAAATCCTATTTCGCTGGAATATCTCAGGATTTATGATGTTGTTCATTCTGAATTGGTTTCAATTTGGATAAATTTCTTTGTTTATTTTTGGGATAATATTTCAGGTTATATTTTCATGTGTCATCAGGATGTCACTGTCACTGTTGTCATACTGCAGTCATTGTGGACTGTGATTTGTCTTCTGTGAAGGATTTGGAGATTATTCCTATGAAGACAGAAGAAGGAAGAACAATTCTTCTTAATAATTAGGGCGTAAGCATTTCTTCGACCAATAGGATTCTTGGATTTCATATTTGGCGCTGATTTGGGATTTTAACAGGAAACTAGGGTTTCTTGACTAGTTAAATCGAGGGTAGGAGAATTTCCGGCACGTACCTACCTCACTTTTCTCGGTTAGCCATGGTGGCGTGCACTTGACCTGTGAAAAGGATTTTGATTTTCTCGGTGAAAACCGTAGAAACCCTTAGGGGTATTTGATTTTGGGAAGCCGTTGCTTACCGGTTAGTGGATGGAATCTCCGTCAGGAAGCCATTTGTGGGATTTGTTCCTGGAGACTGCCATGAAGTTTTAGAAGCCATGCAGCCCGGCCTGTTTCAGTCCTTAAAAAGCAAGATCTAAAAAATTCTTCAATCCTACCTCCCTTCTCAGAAGGTAAGTCACAGCCATAGCATATTCAGCAGTGAAATCTTCGAAAATATATCCTGTTCTTCAGTTTTTTTCTGTTGTCTCCACGTGCTCTGTGTGCCCTCTCAGGAGGCTATATTCAGATTATTTCTTAGGGTGCTAGGGTGCAGCTTAGCTGTGCTTCGGACTCCTGGTAGCGACCGGCCCTCAGGATACTCTACTCTACCCTTGTCAAGATCCCCCAGTGGATCTGAGTAATCCTGCAAGGTCTTTGGATCTTGGCCAGAGTCGACCATGGAGACACCAGATGGAGCCCAGTAGCAGCTGGTAGAGACTGATCCCTGGTTACACTGCATCCTGGAACTCTGCTGACCGTGGAGGTTCAGCATTCCTCGTTTGTGTTGTCTTCACCTGCAGTGACCTATGCTGCACATCTACACTCATACCACTTGGGACCTTGGATAGGGGTGATCTGGACCATTGCAGAGGACCCTTGGACCACTATCAGGTTTTTTTGTTCCACCTTCAGTGTTTTACCTTTTTGATATATATTTACATTTTTTCACGTCTGAGACTGGTTGAGTAATCACATTTTTTACAGTATTAATTCACAAACTGGTGAAGCTCTTGTGAAGCTCTCCCATAGTATACTATGTGACTGCGGTTGCTTAACAGTTCATTGCGCTATCATTCCTTGACTAGTTATACAGTCCGTTTTATAGTTGATATAGGATTGTTACTATACTTATTTTCACTTATTCTAAAAATATGGTAATTGTCCTGGTATAGGTAGGAAAATTATGATAGAATCACCATGCAATTTACTTAACCTACACTATTGAAATAATACAGTACTTTAGTGATTATTTTTCATCATGAAACTGCAGGCCTCTACATAGGTCCATATATAACCTTGTCTCTGGTGGTGTGAAATATAAAAGGTCTTGAATTTTATGTTGGTTTTCATTCTTCCATATGTCCAGCCCAGCCTTCTAAGAAAATATACCTTGAACAGCTTTCAGATTTTTGAAAAACAGATTATTTGGAAAGAAATTTGGTTTTCTCAATTATCCAAATTGTAGGATTTTTATTAATTGAGTGGCGTCCAAGAACTTGAATTTTCTTCACCATAATTCGAACTCACTTATCTGTTCTCCGATGTACAGCTTTCGATAGCAAATGTGTTTGACTTTTTAATAATTCCATCCTTTTATATTAAGAGTTGGCCACATACTAATAATTGTAGGTATTATTTTTATTGTCATTTATTTCTCCTATAATAATAATAATCTTTCTATTCTTTAACGTCGTGGAAATGATTTTGTGTTTTCTAACCCTCTCATCACTACACTCCACTTAGAGAAAAGCATGGACTTCTACATAAGATTAATAATTATTAGTTCAAAGTGGCAATTCTCAATGGTTTGAAAAAAAGTTGTTGGTCCTTTTTTCGTACAAACACTCCATAACTTGATCGTATCTTAATTCAGATGGAAGACGAGATTAGCACACGCGAAAATAACCATTACCAAAACTGTAAACTGCAGTAAAAGGTCGCTACCTTCACGATTTATGGTTATTGCCATTTGGCGGAAATCTACAAACTTTAAATGTGGAATGTATGGCATGCTGGGGAGGAGTGAGGGGGTTGCATTTCGGGGAGCAATGGTACCGTTTTCGTGGGTAGTGATTTAGGGCTGTGTTATGCCTTTAAATCTCAGGGGGTGAGTAGTAAAAAAAAGATGGAATAGAATTTTATTCACCCTTGAGTTTGGTTGATGAATTACCTAAGATTCACTAGGTGTTTTAAATCTTAAATGTATTGACAATAGAAAAAGTGTTTTTAGTGCCCAGTTTGATACCGTAGAAACTAGACACTGGTAGTTCAGCGGGACAAATGGGTGGGTACGTTAGGCTTAGTAAAATACTAAGTTTGATAGGGATGAATATGCTTTTAATCACAAGTAAATTCTGAAATGACAAATAATGTGCTCCAAATGATACTATAGTTGGCTCAAGACTTCCAAAGTAACTGAGTATCAATAGCAATATTACCTAAACAGTGTACAATTATTGCAACAACAAGAAATATAAATTGACTGACTGAAATCAACTCTTCAGATCAGTGTAAAATAATACAATCACTGCTCAAAATCAACTCTCTGTGACAGTATGATAATATATAGCTTATTAATCAACAAAATAACTCATTAAATCAGTATCAATGAGACAAAAGAAATAATAAGGCCTATTTTACCGCAGTGCACTTTTGGTTTACAGGGGTATATTTTGTAGCTATACTGAGTGTCTATTGAATCAATGACATGTTGCAATTATATTATGTTGAATGAAATTTAAAACTGATGAATTATGGTTGGTGGTAGTTTATCCCAAGTAAAATACTATCCCTGATGGTGCATGGAATGAACTCACCAAATTTATGGTGTTGAAAAATCACAATATTATTCCTTATTTACAGCAAAAATAGAGTTAGAATCAATAACAACGAACAGAGAAATACCAATCGATAGCCAGTAGTAAACATCACAGATGAATTCAATTATAAACCAATGAAAAAGAGAGTGAAAAGTAGGTAAACAATAATGCATAGCTCTGTTTTCTGCAGTATTTTCGTAACGTCATGAACGAAGTGTAACAGCTGTTCTAAATCTAGTGAATGTCATGGGGTAAGACTTTCTTGATAAGAAAATAAGATCGGGTAGGAGTACAGTAACCAGATACAAATTATTTGCGAAATGATAATTGATTCGAGCAACTCCCTTACAGATGGCTTCTAAATTTTATGAATGGAAATGTGTACGAAGGAGCAACTGTACTGGCTGAAAATAGACAACATGGAATGAGGGGGTCACCACTTCATGAAACCCTGAGACAGGCTGATGTGATCAGTACACAGATAAAATAGATTTCTTGATTCAGTGCGGAACAGCATTTATTCAAACATATGGCGCTATTGAATCCAACCAAATATCTGTTTGATTTTTCTACAGAACTTTCTTGACTCATTCATGAAAGGAAATCTTTATGTTCGAATTGATATTTTTTCATTGTCACAGTACGTTTTGATCGAAGAAAGAATTAATTAGTTTGGAACAAAAATCGTCTTTCATCGTCAAGTTGATCTTCCATCATATTTGAACAATTTTGTTCATGAATCAAGAAATTTCGAGATCATATTATATATCATTAGGAAATCGAAATATAGCTTACTATAAGAGTATTGAGTATTGATCAAAATGAAATCTTACAGTTGGTAAACAAAAGGTCTCATTATCAAAACTTGGTCATCCTATTATAACATAACTAGAATGAAAACATGTATAATATAATGGAAACATATATACATATAGTGAAATTAGCAAATACTATTTGTACTTTGATCTAGGAGATGACATATTCATTTTTCTAGATTTTTTTGATTTGCTCTTCTCGTCTCCTTCCCTAGAATGTCACAGTGCTTGTAATGGCTTGCATGTTGAACCACGAAAACCTAAGAAAAAAGAGTGAATTCATCAATTGAAAAATATTTTGGGTGTTTTGCAGAGTGTCTTGTTAAATGGGAATCATTATTCGTATGCCATCAGAAGCAACAACACGAAGGAGGGAGATAACTTAAGTACTATTGGTTCAATCATTCTAAACAGGAATCGAGAAAAGAATATACAAAGTATTACCTACCCATTCACCGAACAAATGATCGAAGTACCTAAACCTATATTAGTGCGTTCATCGAATGAATGCGACTGATGGTCAAATCGTCAACGCTGAACGAATGTGTGTTGTGCAGGTTATACAAACATGGCCATATGCGTTGACAGTGATGTGTAGTCTTGATATGAAGGTTCTTAGCATGTTTCCGATAAAATTAGGAGGAAAAACACCACCTTAGGTATAACTATGTTACAAAAATATACAAAGTTCTTACCATCTATCTGTCAGGAATGTATCATTCTGGCAACATTGTAAATGAGTAATTGTTATGGTTATGTTCTGTGGTTTTGTTCTGTTTCCAAGTGTCCCGTGTCACCTGTATTCATATTGACTTTGATGGTTCCATATCTTGACACGATTGTATTGTCTGGCGTGCATTAATTTGTTAATGTTGTTGTCGGTTGTCGGCCGAATGACGAGGTTCACTGTAACTGTAGACTGATAAATAAAATGTGCAACAAAGTAATTATAAGGTGTATAATTATATTATGATCTCTTGAGAATCATAAACCTGACATGGCGCTGCGGCAAAAAGTAATAATGGCAAGTTGAGAGAGACTTTGTGTTTCGGAAACAGAATTGTCGTTTTTGTTTCTTGGCCCTGAACTTGCAAGCCGGCATATTGAAGATGCGTTAGAAGTGTTGGAACCACGAGCCATACCTGTTGTATCGTCAAACTTTTGTGTTTCGATTTGAAACTCTTGGTGTTTCAGTAAGATGGATAATCTTAAACAGCCCCCTGAATTGTCTCTAGAAGGGGATATGGGCAACAATTTTAGAAAATGGAAGCAACGTTTCATTTTGTTCATGAATGCTTCAGGAGTATCTGTGAGTGAATTCATGTCAGCGGAAAGGAAGGTAGCCATCTTGTTACATACCATTGGATCAGAGGTAAACGAGATTTATGAAACTTTAGACATACCAGAGGATGATAAAAAAGACTGGGAAAAGGTTCTTGATACCCTGGATAAACATTTTACGCCCACGTCAAATGAAACTGTGAACAGACATATCTTCAATACAAGAAATCAGAAAGAAGGTGAACCTATTGATATGTTTGTTACTGATTTGAAAAAGTTGAGTGCCAACTGCAATTTTGATACTCTGCGTGAAAGCCTAATAAGAGATAGGATAGTTTGTGGAATAATTGACCATAAAATAAGAGACAGACTACTTAGAGAATCAAATCTAAGTTTAACACTTTGTATAAACATATGTAAAGCTGCTGAACTAGCTGATGCCCAATCCAAGAGGTTAACAGAAGAAAATACTGTTCATGGAGTAATGCGAAGAAATAATAGATTGAAGCCAGAAAAATTCACTAATATATCTAATAATAGGATGCCCAAAACTACCAGTGAAAGAGTGGATAATAGAGAACCTGACAGAACTGACAGAAGATATAGGAAACCTACTAATCAATCATGTTCTTCATGTGGATATTTTCATACCAAACATGAAAGATGTCCAGCATATAGGAAAATGTGTAATAACTGCAAGAATTATAATCATTTTTCCAAAATGTGCAGATCCAAAAATGTACACATGGTGGAAGAAGAGTGTGATAGCTTCTCAGAGGAAGAGGAAGAATATGATTTTTTCATTTCAACAGTGCAGAAAGTGGAAGATGTAAGGAAAGTTGAAGCTGTGAAAGAATGGTACCAGAAAGTGCAAATAGGATCCAAACAAATAAACTGCAAGGTAGACACTGGTGCAGAAGTCAACATACTTAATAAGAAGGCTGCTGAAATACTAAAAGTTCAGGTTAGTCAATCAACTGTGAAATTAAAGAGCTATAATGGATCATTAATAAGAGTATTGGGGTAGTAATATTGCTTTGTAGAATTGGAAATATGGAATATAATCAGGAATTTCAAGTGATAGATTTTGATGCTCCTTGTATCATTGGCCTACCATTTATTGAAAAATTCAATATGCTGAAAAGATTATATTCTGTGGACAGTGAAAACAAGTCTATTAAAGAGTTGGTCTATGAAAACAAAGAGTTACTTGAAGGCATAGGAGAGATACAAAATTATAAATATAAAATTAAACTCAAAAAAGACTGTGAACCAGTTGCTGAGGCACCTAGAAAAATACCCATAACAATAGAGGAAAATATTAAAAGGGAGTTAGACAAAATGGAACATTTGGAAATCATCAGGAAAGTCACTGAGCCTACTGAATGGGTAAATTCTATGGTGATTGTTAAAAAATCTGATAACTCTCTGAGATTGTGCCTTGACCCACAGAATCTGAATAAAGCAATAGTTCGAGAAAGATACCAATTGCCAACATTTGAGGAAATAGCTTCAAAAATGGGAAATGCTTCAATATTTTCAATATTAGATTGCAACAAGGGTTTTTACCAAATCAAACTAGATGAGGAGAGTGAATTGCTAACTACATTTAATGCTGGGAAGTATGGTCGATACTGCTACAGGAGAGTCCCATTTGGACTTTGCTCTTCACCTGAAGTTTTCCACCGTGTTTTTCATTAGATATTTGGAAACTTGCCAGGAGTAGTGATCTACATAGATGACATCTTGGTATATGCAGATGATGAAGAGGAACATAAAGTGCGGTTAAGATCAGTATTTGAGAATGCTCGAAAAGCAAATGTGAAGTTCAATAGAAATAAATGCAAATTTGCATTAAGTGAGGTTAGGTATTTAGGTCATGTTTTTACTAAGGATGGTTTGAAGCCTGATGATAACAAAATACAAGCAATTTTAGATATTGAAGAACCTAAGAATAAACAGGAGCTACAAACCATTATAGGAATGATTACATATATTAGTAAGTTTTTACCAAATGTATCTGATGTTACTGATTCCATGCGCCAACTTTTGAAGAAAAATGTTGAATTTATTTGGTCTGGAAATAAACAGAGAGATTTTGAAAAACTGAAGTCAATGTTAACAAAAACACCAATTTTGAAATATTATGATTCTAAGAAACCTATAGTTCTATCTGTAGATAGTAGTAGCTTGGGCCTTGGTGCAGTACTATTGCAAGATAGCCTTCCTATTGCTTATGCTTTCAAGGCTCTAACAACTACACAAAAATTATGGGCTCAAATAGAGAAGGAGCTGTTAGCCATTGTTCATGGATGCGAGCGCTTTCACCAATACATATTTGGAAAGAAGGTTTATGTTGAAAGTAATCACAAACCTTTAGAAAACATTTTTAGAAAACCACTTGATGATACTCCTCTTAGGCTACAACGCTTAAGATTGAGACTACAACCTTATGATATTATCGTTCAGTACAAGCCAGGAAAAGAACTTTTGATAGCTGATGCTCTTTCAAGATCATTTAACAGAAATGACAATGGTCTAACTGAAGTTGATCAAGATATTGAGCTTCATTTATGTATGGTGGTTGACAGCTTGTCCTTCTCAAATGAAAAATTAGAATTATTTGAGCAAGAATCTTTGAATGACCCAGATTTGACATTGTTAAGAAATTTTATTCAATTTGGATGGCCAACTATTTGTAAAATTCCTGAACATTTGAAATTTTATTATTCAATCAGACATGAATTGTTTGTTGTTAATAATTTAATATTTAAAGATAGGACAGTGGTTGTTCCAAAAAGCCTAAGAAAAGAAATGTTGAAACTTATTCATTACAATCATTTAGGGCTAGAAAAATGCAGAAGTCGGGCAAGAAAGATCCTTTATTGGCCACACATGGTTAAAGAAAATTCCAGAGATCACATGGCAATGAAAAAATTTTACTCAGAGACATTGCTTTTTATTATATATTTTATTATAGAAGGAAACCATTTATTTTGATAGTAGATTACTTTAGTAAATTTATTGAAATCAAAGAATTACAAAATGAATCCACTGAGCAAGTGATAGCTGCACTCAAAACAAATTTTGCTAGATATGGTATTCCCTTTAAAGTTCATAGTGATAATGGTCCACAGTTTTCGAGTTTCAAATTCAATGAATTTGCAAAAATATGGAAATTTAAACATGTGACCTCCAGTCCCTATTATCCTAGATCTAATGGAATGGCAGAAAGGCACATACAAATATTTAAAAATTTGTTGAAAAAAGCAGATCATAGTGGTCGTGACCCATACATAGCATTAATGGAGTATAGAAATACACCAATTGATAGTGAAATCAATAAATCACCAAGTGAAATTTTATTTGGACGAAACATAAATGCTTTCCTGCCAACTCCAGAGTCTTTCAAGAAAAATGATGATAGTGTTAAATCTCATTTGGAAAAAAGACAGGACAAATATAAATATTATCATGATATTAGACATCATAATAAACCAAATACTTTTGAAAAGGGCGAAATTGTCTATGTCAAAGATGATGTTCATAATATGTCACCTGCTACTGTTATTGGATCTGCCGATAGACCTAGAAGTTACAAAGTCAAATTGCAGTCAGGAAACACTGTGGATAGGAATAGGTATAGTTTGTATAAAGCTTCAACAAAAGAAGATTTCATCCTGGACTCTGAACGGAGCTCTGATATTAACGATGACAAACGTTTTAATGAAGATTGTCATAACAATATAGTGTCTGATTTTTCTGATCATGATAAAAATCCAGAAAGCAATTTTAATAAAAATAAAACAATAGTTATGAGAAAACCTAGTACAGAGCCTGGATCTTCTGAACAATCTCGAGCATCTTCTCTTGGTGAACAAAATTCGAGGTCAGGTCGAATAAATAAAAAACCAAAATATTTGACAGATTTTATTACATGATCAAAAATAAATAATATATTATTTTGTGTGAAAAAGGGAGATGTCAGGAATGTATCATTCTGGCAACATTGTAAATGAGTAATTGTTATGGTTATGTTCTGTGGTTTTGTTTTGTTTCCAAGTGTCCCGTGTCACCTGTATTCATATTGACTTTGATGGTTCCATATCTTGACACGATTGTATTGTCTGGCGCGCATTAATTTGTTAATGTTGTTGTCGGTTGTCGGCCGAATGACGCGGTTCACTGTAACTGTAGACTGATAAATAAAATGTGCAACAAAGTAATTATAAGGTGTATAATTATATTATGATCTCTTGAGAATCATAAACCTGACACTATCCATCACTCAGCACACTTGATTCTTGAACACTTCACCATTGATTATTCTCATGCTTCCTAGGTACGCACGATTTTCTCCAAAGATCATAGGGATTCTCTTTCGTGCGCCCCAACCGATAAATAAAAGTAGTGAAGAAAAACGATTTCACGGGTTGAAAAAAGCATACATAATGATGATTGATGTGCCAGTAGTAGAATGCTTTTGAGATCAGGAGAGATATTTCCGACGAGAAGTTTCGAATTTCTCTTTTGATTCGAGTCAGCGTAGCAAGATATACAGGGTGTATCTAAATAACACCGAAAAAATTCAAGGGGTGTTTCCTTGTGACATTCTAGTGAATAAAGTTCATATAAACATGTATCTCAACTTGCTCTGTTTTGAGGTATAGGATGTTGAAGTTGAAAGTATTAATTGTTTTTATTTATAACCCCCCTGTATAAGCTTCATTCATGGTGCCAGAATTCAGTATGGACGGAGACTGAGTCATTGAGTAATCTCGATGGAAGTCTTGAAAACACCTACAATTTCAGAGGATTTTGATTTTTCATGCTCTCTTTTTAGATATTCGACAGATGTACCTAATTCAATATTCATCGTGGGATATACCCAGGAAAGTATTTGTTTTCTGTTCAATAAACCGAGAAAGAATTGATATTTTCATCACATGGAGAATGCGAATTCTCAATGTATTTATTTATATATTTATATATATATATAAACAAGGAAATATTGGGGACTGCAGCAAAGTCAAAAGAGTACTCTTTAAAGTTGGTCCAAGCTTTCGAAAATCTTTATTTTCATCATCAGGGAGTCTGTAGAGTGATAATTCATATGAGTATCATGTAGTTCAAGTGATGAAATCTGTGTGTACTTACAACTTTGTTGAGGATGGCTGACATGATGTTCATGTATAATTTCTTTATGTGTCTTGGTAACATAACATGAATTAGCTCAAAAGTCATCGATAAAAATACATTACATTGAATAACACAAGTTAAAACATTATAAAACTAAGTTAAAAGTCACATCTTCCACCACATGGTTGAAATTGTTCGAAGATAAGGTTATTGCAAATGGTGCCGGGAAATGAGTTTTTTTGAAAAATGAATATGACTGACATATGACAGTGTGTGTGAAGACAATTGTCATGTCAAAAATGCACAACAGAGGTACCAACAGACAATGCGTACCAACGTTGAAAACTGAAAATTGAAATGATTATTAGTTATCTAAAGACAGTAAAAAAGAATAAATCTCACTCAAATGATTAATATCTGTTTTTTTATTCATGCAATTATTGCATTGTGATATGAAAGCCATCTCTAAGAAGGTTCTTTTCATCAGATGTTTTTCTCGTGATAGGATTTTAACAGAATCGAAATTCATATGATGATCATATTTATTAACATGTTCTGCAAGTGTACATCTTTCTGGGTGCAGTCTGCAATCACTTCTATGTGAGATTATTCTGTTGGATAATGACCTCGATGTTTGGCCTATATATTGGTTATTACAATCATGGCAAGGAATACTATAAATTACATGTGTGTTGGATAACAAGGGCATTTTATCTTCGACTTTAGTGTGCAAGGATTTGATAGTTACTACTGTTCTGTATGCTATTTTTAAGTTACCTGTTGATGGAAATAGTCTGGTCAGTTGTGGTGTTATCTCTCTTATATAAGGTAGTGAAGTGAAAATGATTGGAGCTGGAATTGTCTCAGGGATTGTTGCATTTTGTTGTGGATCTGGGTTGTTAATTGAATTGTCAGATTGATCAATGGATGGTGTATTAAATAATATTGACTCTACTAGTTTGACCGCCCAGCAAACACACATATGTCTGCCATATGGCAAATGGAGTTCATCAGGGTTCCGGAGAAACATCACCGTGTAACATATCTGCTACAAAGCTAATACATTTTGTTGTAGTTGGGGTTGGAAGAATCAAGAAAACACAACTGATCTCTGGTTCCACAAAAGATGTATTCAAAACTTGCGACAGTTACCACAAAATGCCGGTTGACATTCTCGGCATACAGGAATTACATTCAGTGCGGTGTCGAGTGATAATCTACCTTTTATTCTAACAATCTCCACTTTTATAGCTGACGCATAAAGACGCCTAAGTGTCACCAAGACGCCGTCGCGTGATGGTAATTGACCAATAGAAAAATGACATGCAAAATGGTAGGTATGTAGAACATTTGGAGTCAGCAAGCTTATTCGCGAATAAAATACCATCAGCATAAAAATAGAGATTGCAATAATTAATAACGCAATATGGCATCATGAGAATTAATGTAATCAAAAATAGTAATAAAATCAGTAGCACCTCGTAGAGGGTGTGAAGGGTACTTCACAACACCTCCCCCTTAATGTTGAAAATTGTACCGTGGGTTAGTACAATTTTCTGCTCTCTCCTCATCTTCATTTCTTTCTTGCACTTCCATCTCAGCTGACGCATGTGTCTGAGTAATTGTGCCATCTGTTTTCAATTTATTGTTTACACACATACTAGTAATTCTTGACCGAAGGCTGTAACCCGAAACTCCTAATAAAATGATTATCAACAATGAATAAATTGAAACGTCGTGAAAAGATAGCGGCCTGGATTCGAACAATACATTGTTATCTCGATTTGCTTGAATTTCTAACGAGTCAAGGTCTTGACTCAACCTTGTAAGGGTGTTCAAATCATTTGACTCTACGATTGTAGGAGCATTGAGTTTCAGAGACCTACTCGAATTTAATAAACTAAGATTAAAATGTATACTATTGGTGATATTCAAAGGTGGTACATAGCTTATTAACAACTCGTTTGCAAAATGTTGATGAGGTGTAAGAATCATTGTTTTTGTGATTGCTGAACAATTGGGGTTTATTCGAAATATACCAGTACCGTGTATTTTTATTGAAATACGGTTTTCGTCGTTTTTACAGTTTATATCAATATATTCTTCTGTCGGTACTGCATAGAGCCAAGAATTCTGATTCGCCAATTGGATAAAAATTGGAAAATTCAATTGTATTATTCGTCTTTCGCATGTTTTCGGAATTTCTTTGATAGGCACGAACATACTTGACTCACATCCGCCATGCAGATGGACTAAAAGAATAGGTTTTGTTTGCTCACAGATGTAAGTGTTTTTAATGGGAGATTTACACAAAGATAATTCAATATCATTCATCATAAAATAATGTTGTTTGACCATATCGATAATAAGATAGGGTTTTTGAGGCACGATAAAAGTAAATTTATTTTCTGTAAGTCTTGTGAGTGTGCTAGAAATTTTCATGATATCATATGTGCGTGGATCTACTAATGGAATCAATAATACAAAGGCAATCTTATTCTTATAATAGTACACATTGGTTTTCAGTAAATTATATAAAACATGGGTGTTTTCCATCAGCGGGCTGACTGGAAAGTTAAGTTTATCTGTGAAACTTTGAAGATTTGATAATTCTTTCACTAACCTCATTGGACTAATGACTAATGGGTGAAGTGACCCTTTTATTGCATAAATAATTATATCTAACAGGTTTTCCTGTTGTTCCTTGAAATTAGTTTGAATTAATTCCAAAAGGTTAACCAATTCATTTATTTTTAATGATAACTGAAAATTGTAATCGATTTTACTATGATTGTCACTATAATTACTGATAGCATTCTGGAATTCAATAAGTTTGGATTTTAATACTACAATATTTTGATCAAATTGATACATTGTTTTGTTTACGGAGTGTATTGTACCCTGTACGACGGACATTTGCTCCTTCAACAGTGTAGTTACGTGTTTTTCGTTATTTTTGATTTTCTCGATTTGGCTATTGTAATATTCAGCATCTTCGGTATCTAAAGTGCCGAACAGCGTCTTAGATGCAGAACCAACAAAATTGAATAATCCCCGTTTTGAGATTCTTCTAACATTGCCGTCAACACCTAACATTTCCATAATTAATTTATCCTGATCCATCATACGGCTTATAGAATAGTCTAAAATATTTACAATTGAATTACATTCTGTAGTTTCTATACGCCGTTGCACAGCTAGTGAACACAGTTTCTTAACTTCCTTATTATAAAATAAAATCGACTTGAATTCCTTATGGTACTCGTCTAGTTCTAGATATGTCACTAACTTCCACTCGTCGTTATAAAGGCTTAGTTTCCCAATTTTTTCATAATAAAGACCTGGATTCGATTCCAATGGGGTATTGTTGTAATACGTACTAACGTCATATGCATTACTCATTGATATTTCCAAGAGGGTAAGGATGCAGGAAACAATGGTCCGGGAGTGACTCATTTGGATTGACTGGATATCTGTAACAAAGAGTACCGGAATGGTAGTTGTCTCGCTATATTTCTTCATTGAATAATTTCAAACGATTAAAATGCACCTTAATAGGCTTCCGTTTAATCATTATGGTACAATTGGTATCCGAATCTACTGATATGACCTCGTATGGACCTGAAAATTGGGGTTGTAATTTTTTACTTTTACCAGGGGTAATATGTTCATTTTTTAATAATACCTTATCTCCTTTAGATATTTTTAGTGGGTTAGAATTCTTGTCATAGTAATTTTTGGCTATCTCTTTATGTTTTAGTATTGTTTCTCGGGCTATTTGATGGGAGTGTTGCATTCGTGATTTCATTTCATCGAAATAGTCATCGTAACTATACAGTAACTCTGGGGATTTGGTGAGGGCGGTAGGTAATGTTGCTTTATGACCGTATAGTAGCTCAAACGGGGTATAACCCGTAGAGGTATGAGGGGTGGTATTGAAAACAAATGTTGCGAATGGCATGAACTCGTCCCAGTTATTCATGTCTTTGTTTATATAATTTCGAAGATATTCCACCAAAGTTCTATGAGATCTTTCCACGCTGCCATTGCTTTGTGGATGGTAACTGGAACATTGTATTTGTTTGATCTTCAAAATTCTACACGTTTCTTTAAAAATTTCACTGAGGAAATTTGTACCTTGATCGGTGACTAAGGAGACGGGCGTCCCGTATTGACATATTATTTTCGTAGTGAAATTATAAGCTACTGTATGGGCGGTTTGATCTGGAATTGGAATTGCAATGGAGAATTTGGTTAGATCGTCTTGAAACGTCAATAGGTACTTGTTGAATTGCTCGGTTTGATTTAGGGGCCCAACAATATCTAGAAATATTTTTTCGAAAGGTCGAGTAGATGTTGTTGTTATGGTCATGGGCAGTTTAGTTTTCTTTGAACACTTGTTTTTCTGGCACTTTTCGCAGGAATTAATGAATTTTTTTATATCTTTGTACATGTTATGCCATCTGTAATATTGCTTTATTCGTTTATATGACCGGTGGACACCTTCATGTCCACCCAAAGGATTTATGTGATACTCTTTCAGGATCAGCTGGATTTCATGAGGTGATAGTTCGGCTTGAATGTTTCCGTGGTAAATTTTTACTTTGATATTAGTATTCTTGAAAATGTACCGTAGCATTATCCTAACAGATTCGAATTTCAGATGCTCACTGGCTAGTTCTCTGCTTGAGACGGCTAGAGAATTGATTTTCTTTGAAATACAGAATTCTTTCAGATTTTGAAGAGACAAGAATACATTTTTATAATCAGCCTTGTCAGTTTTTGATTGCTTGATAATGACATATAAGAAATATCTTTGATCGATCTGTAATTGTGCAATTTGTTGAATTTTCTTATTTTGGGCTAGAAGTTCATAAGTACTACCCTTATAATCGGATAATGATGTGAATTGGCTATCAGTAAAATGGAATACGTCTTCTTCCGTCGGACTTTGGTCGATATTTTGATCAGTATCTATGATATTTGAATTAGTGATAATTTTCGATTCAATTTCTTCGAGATATTCTTCATAGGCGTTTTTTTCATCTGTTTTATTTGTGATGTGAATTCTTGACAAACAATCGGCATTGGTATTCTGAACTCCGCGTTTAAAAACAATCTCGTAATCGTATTCCTCCAGTTTTAATCTAAGTCGAGTTAGACGGGATGACGGGTCAGTATGAGAAAAAAGAAAGGTGAGCGGTTTATGATCTGAGACAATTTTGAATCTTTTTCCAAACAAATATGGTCTAAAATGTTGTACTGACCATGTAATGCTTACGAGCTCGCGTTCAATGGTTGAATAATTTTGCTCGGCTTTATTTAACGTGCGGCTTGCATACGCAACGGGTAGATCGGATCCAATTTCACCTTGAGAAAGCACTGACCCTATGCCATACTGACTGGCATCCGTTGTGAGAATGAATTCTTTCTCGAAATCGGGATACTGAAGGATGGGCGGACTGATGAGTTTTTCTTTTAACCCATTAACCGCCAAGCAGTTAATGAGGGGTCGAATATAGAAAAAAATTGTATTAGTTGACTTATTTGGACTCAAATAGAGTAGTGCCATGCGAAAAAAAATTTCATATATAGGGTGTGACGAAAAAAATAAAGTTGCGTTTTCGCATCAATGGCCAATACTGGTGTAATATTCAAAAAAATTTATTTCCAAAAATGAATGATTTTCAAGAGTCAAATCGTACTAAACATTATGGAATCTAAGAAAACAACTGGAGTGTAAGTGTACTTTACATTTTCCACACATAAACACTGTTTGACTCTTACACAGTCTGCAACGCTTTCTTGCCTTTTCAGGATGACGTGAGATGATGTGATCAACTTTGTCCCTCCTGATTTCATCTGGTAACTCGGTTCGAGTTGGTCTTCCTCTACCCTGATACATTATGCGTGTCTCTTCAGTTTCATCATCAGAATCCTGTGAAGTTTCCTCATTTTTCATCAGAGCCATTACTAAATACGATCTGACTTGGAGTTGTGTCATTTTGGGGTTTGTCAGTTTACATAATTTCCAAACGTTCACAATAACACTATCTAGACTATTTATGAATAGTGGCCACCACCACTTCTTTCCACGGACTCTGATACGATAATTCGCAATTCCATTATCATGGAGGTCGACGCCACCCATATATTTATTGTATTCTTTTATCACTAACGGTTGTGGTATATTGATTTCCTTTTTTTGCTTTCTGTCATAACGTTTCACAGGTTGCACTGGATCTATAGAAATGTTATTAGTTATGAGGGTCACAACGGAGTTATCGTTCCATCTTACCACACACAACTTTGATTTCGAATCAAATCTGTAGTCAAAAGATCCTCTGTCTTTCTTTTTGATAATGTTCGTTGACTCTAGATTACAATTGGAAATTCTGTTATCTCGAATCGTTCCAGTTGCAAATATGTTTTTTTCACCGAGGAAGGATAAGAGCTTATAAGACGAGAAGAAATTGTCGAAGAATACTCTGTGTGAGGAAGGATGTTCAACAACGTTCATCAAACTGACAACAACATCTGCTCCAAGACCCATTTCTGATTTCTCCTTTCTTGCGCCACCATATGGCATAAACTGGAATAAATATCCATCTTCCGAACAGAGGCACCATAGTTTGAATCCGAAACGGACAGGCTTTCCTTTTATAAACATTTTAGCCGAATGCCTACCAAAGTATGGAACCATTTCTTCGTCAATTGAAAGGTTATGTGAAAACAATCCGAATTGTAAGTTCCTTTTATTTATAGCATCAAATAATGGACGCAATTTGGCAAATTTGTCGTTTTTGTCCAGCTGAGCATTATCACACAGATGCAGGTTCCTTTTTATATTCCGGAATCTATTTCTACTCATACAGTTCTTCACTAGTGTTACTCCTTTATCTTCATCTCTGCTCCAATACATTTCTAATTGGGGGAGAGTGTGATAACCAGAAAAAATCAGAATTCCTATAAATTTTTTCAACTCCATGATATTGAGAGAAAAATCATGCCTGTTATTATCTTTGGCATATTTTTCAGAAAATTCCTTGATTTCTTCTAATAACTCCGGATCGAAGAACATGAAAAATATATCCAGAGGTGATTTATCGGCTAGAATTTCTATCAGTTTGTTTTTCTCAACTTCCTCATTCGATGATGGTAGCTTATCATATTCTGGATGTTTTTTCTTCCACTTTGGAGTGATAACAGTAGATTTTTTAGTCCGTTTGCTTGTAGATGGTCCAGCATCGGAATCAATACAAATAGTATTGGAGTCAACATCTTCCCGTTCTGGGATCAATAATTCGAAAGTACCAGCTACATCTTGAGGCACGAAATTTCCTGAACAAAAGATCTATGTTTAGTAATCTTTTTTATTATTATAATATCTGAACTCACCCAACAGAATATCATCATCTATATCCTCTTCGTCCGTGAGCTCATCAACAGTTGGAGGTATAATGACAGCATCAACTTCGCTTCCCGGTTCCAAATCTTCCAATTCGTCTTCCAATTCTTGAAGGGTCAGAGCACGATGCTGTTCATGATTCCGCCACATTATGCACAAGAGTAATGATATAACCCACTCGAAACAACAACAGCAACTGATTCAGTTGCCGTCCGCGATGTTCAATTACGTGCGGTCCCCCACTACTCAAATTCCATTACTACCGTATTGCGCCGTTGATGCGAAAACGCAACATTATTTTAGCATGACTATATTTTTCTTCGAAATCGATGTATTGAAATTTTTCGTTGTCACCTAATAAGTACAATACATCTTCCATAAAATAACATAAAACGAAAAACACATGTTGGAAAATCCTGAAGATACAGGGTGTTACAGCATAGGATGTTTGAGAAATGAAATCACACAAATTTCAAGATGAGATTGAGATAATCAAAACTTGTTGTATTCGCCACAGAAAAATCACATATCATTATGAAACTCATATAAACATAATCCTGGAATATGTGGACAAAATTCCAGTTTCAGTTTCTGTAAAAAAAAATCAGAATATAATGTTGCGTTTTCGCATCAACGGCGCTTAATGGGTTAAATTGGCGAAAGCTGCATCACACAAAGATGTCCATTCGAACTGAACGGTTTTTTTCAAAAGGTTATTTAAGGGGTACGCTATTTTTGCGAAGTTGGGTATGAATCGGCGGTAGTAGGAAGCTAGGCCCAAGAATGATTTCACGTCCTTTACAGTTTTTGGTATTGGAAAATTCTTGACAGCCACGACCTTATTAGGGTCGGGTTTAATTCCATTCTCGGTAATAACATGGCCTAGGTAGTTGATTTCCTTACGCAGAAATGCACACTTATTTGGCTGAAGTTTGAGTTTGAATTGCCGCAATCGATTGAATACGTCCAGCAACTTAGAATTATGATCCTTCAAGGAATTACCAAAAACCACAATATCGTCTAAATATACAAAGCATTTGAGACCTTGTATACCGGTTAAAACATTTGACATCAAGCGTGAGAATAAGGAGGGGGAATTTCGTAAACCGAAGGGAAGTTTTTTGTACTGGTAATGACCATAGAAAGAGAATGCAGTGCATGGCTTACTGTCTTCACTGAGGGGAATTTGATGAAAGCCACTTGCCAAGTCTAAAACTGAAAAATATTTGGATTTTCCTAAACTATCTATGATTTCCGTGATATTTGGCAAGGGGTATGCATCAGATTCGGTTATACGGTTCAACTTTCTGTAATCTACCACTAATCGCCAACGTTTATTACCATCCTTATCGGCCTTTTTTGGGACTATCAGAATAGGAGAGTTATAAGGTGAATGACTGGGTTCTATGATATCTTGATCTAACAGAGTTTGTATCTGCTGTTTGATTTCTCCTTTTTGATGTTCAGGAAGTCGATAGGGTTTGACAAATACCGGTGTTTTTGATGTCAGTGGAATAGAATACGTAATTGCGTCTGTACTTGTCAATTTGTCGCCTTCTAGATGGAACAACTCATTGAAATTTTGATAAATATCTAAGATTGACTCGCGTTCTTCGAAGTTCATATGGGATGTGTCAATCTGTGCTTCTAAACGAGATATCCTGCTTTTGTCGGAAACATTTATAAAATCAATCACATTATAGTTTTCAAGATCATCGAACTCGAGTTCTGAACTATTGAAAGTTTGAAACTCCTCACTGGAATTTATTAAACTTATGGTGCAAGTACCATTTTTTTGTTCAACAATGCAATTACCGGTATGTAGCCCGGGTTTAACTTCCTTATTGAAGCAGATTTTTGGTTGCGAGAAATTAGTATGAATTTTTGTTATGAATTCTGATCTGGGAGGTACCACGATTTCCAACGGACTTGTCATTTGGTATGTGAATATTTTGTTGCAAATTGGAATTGAGAGAAGTGAAGTTTCATAATTAATTTTTGCTTTGAACTTGGACAGAAAATCTTTTCCTATGATACCTTGGGTAGAAATGGAAAATTCGTCTGGAACGATATGAAAAATGTGTGTAATACTTATATCGTTTGATAATTTTATCTCGCCGTAACTTACACCGATAGAACTAACACATTCGCTTGTTATTCCTTTTATTTTTACTGTTTTGTCGGTATAAATGAAACAGTCGTCATCAACTTGAGAGAGTTTGAGAATGCTGATATCTGATCCAGTGTCTAACAATAAATTTGCGGACTTTGTACATGATAGCTGTAATGGAAGATTTACGCAGGATGAGTTCGTAAGTTCGCTTATAACAGTAAATATTTCAAGGTTCTTATTAGTATTTATTTCTTTTGGATTGAATTCGGTCGAGTTACTGCAAATTTGCTCTTCTCCCAATGCACTGATGCTATTTTTACTGGGAGAATGCTTAGATATACACAGTGATTCATTTACTTCGTTGATTTGATGTCGCTCTTCTCCCAATTCACTGATGTTATTTTTACTGGGAGAATGCTTTGACATATGCAGGGATTCATTTACTTGGCGGCCTTGAGGTCGCGGGCCAGAGTCATACCGCCAGTGGATGTGCTCGGCCCTTGGTCGTTTCCCTGAGAATAGTTTGAACTGGAACTCCTATTATTGGTCCGAACGCCGAGGTTACTGGACTGGTTTTGGTAGTTAGAATCATTCGTATTCCTCCGAGAATTGTTATGAATCCGTTTTCGACACTCTTCTATTGAATGTCCGGGTTTCTTACAATATCGGCATTCCAGCCGTATATTCTTAACATTTGCTTCAATTTTGATAGGATTGTGGGTTGGACGCGGATAGGAAGGAAATCTAGTATTTGCATAACATTGATCGGAATTGTGATTATTTTTGCCGCATTTATAGCATTTGAATTTCGTTTTGTCCTTATTTCTGAAATGGAAAGTTGGTTGAAAGTTTTGTTTTGTTCTGAAATTTCTTTCCTCCTCACAAGCTGCCTCTACAGCATTTGTGAAGTCATCAAACCTGCTAGCCTTTATAACTAACTGAAATGGACTTCGTAGTCCGTCAACAAAAGCCTTTAGTGATGATTTTTTGTTTAAATTTTCTATAGTTACTCTAGCGTTCTGTCCTTCACTAGCTACGCAAGCGTCATTTAGATCTATAGTGAGTTTTTCTATTCTATTAGCAAATGCTCGGACATCCTCGTTGGGATATTGTCGTGCGCTCAATAACTCCGTTTGAATCTGAGCAATGGTCCTTCGCTCAAGGTACTGACTTTGTAAAATTAACTTGAATGCTGGCCAATCATCCATTACTTTATACTTGATTACATTATAGGCTGGGCCAGATAATTTGGATTTAGCTATATGCATGAACATTACTTGTTGTGCCCTCGTGTTAGCAATTTCCCAAACGACATCACAGCATGATAAAAATTTGTGTAAGTTTTCTCGATTCCCATCAAATTCAGGGATCATTTTAAATGCAAATTCGTTTGTGAATGCCATATCTGCAATGTCGATAGGGGGCTGATTTTCCTGATCAGCTGCTGGTATATGTAAATTAGCTATATCTACCATCAAAAATGATACAAAAAATAGACAATAAATGGACAATGTTACAAAAATATGAATACCTTAATGATGATGACGAATTTGGATATCCCTGTGGATTAACACTTGCCACTGACACTTTGCACTTCCTGATATCAAGATGGAAGGAGATGGCTGCCTTGAAGCGAAGATCTATGACGATGCGTGCGGATTAACACTTGACACTAACACTATGCACTTCCTGGTATCCAGATGAATGAAGATGGATGCTCTGAAGCGACGATCTACGATGATTGTGGAACAGATTGTGTTCTCGATGCCCAACAACTACTTTTTACGTAGGTATTCCAACAGCAAAAAGGGATACTTTTAACGCGCGGCTGTTCGCTGAAATTTACTTTCAACCACCTAACGCCGGTTATCCACAATTTCAGCTCTTTCGCTGGAATTTAACACCCAAAACACCTGACACCACTGTTGTAGTTGGGGTTGGAAGAATCAAGAAAACACAACTGATCTCTGGTTCCACGAAAGATGTATTCAAAACTTGCGACAGTTACCACAAAATGCCGGTTGACATTCTCGGCATACAGGAATTACATTCAGTGCGGTGTCGAGTGATAATCTACCTTTTATTCTAACAATCTCCACTTTTATAGCTGACGCATAAAGACGCCTAAGTGTCACCAAGACGCCGTCGCGTGATGGTAATTGACCAATAGAAAAATGACATGCAAAATGGTAGGTATGTAGAACATTTGGAGTCAGCAAGCTTATTCGCGAATAAAATACCATCAGCATAAAAATAGAGATTGCAATAATTAATAACGCAATATGGCATCATGAGAATTAATGTAATCAAAAATAGTAATAAAATCAGTAGCACCTCGTAGAGGGTGTGAAGGGTACTTCACAACAATTTCATGCAATATATTTTCTCGTTCAGGTGGTTACATAACAGGAAACATATCATATACATATATGATGTTTCAAATGCCATGAAAAAAGATTTTTCAGTTGAATTATATATGTATGGTGAAGGAAACAAAATCGCATGTTTCACTTATGTCTCGAAACTATACAAGATTATTTCTAAAATCATGAACATATTCATAACAGTGAAACGTTCTGTTTCATAGGAGTTGGTACCTAGTTGATGGAGAGAACTTCATGTTAGTTTCCTTTGAAGGTTATGTTATGCTTTGCATGTTGGTCTCACACATTTTTTCAGAAAAAAATTCAAATAGTGTATTGTGTTTATTGTGGATTGTTCATAGTGATATTGAAATATCTCAAAAATATGTTCACGAGTTGACTACAAGACAGAGAGGTAGAATCGAGGATGCAATATCACAAATGAAACTGATTTACCTACCTAATTATATCTGTCTCAACATGATCTCACTGCTAATTTGCATTTATCTATGTGAGTACCATACCAGCCACTTCAAAGCAGCTGCATCTGAAGAAGATGCCCAATGGGGTTTTGAATGAAGTTTTTATCTGTGACTATCAAGATCAATTTGGAAGACTTCTGGGTCATCGAATATTCCATGACACTTCTATGTGCAATTTCCAATGTCTAGCTGTTCATCTATGTAAGTACAATCAGCTGTTCTTTGACAACTTAACCTGAAGAATGTGCTCAAATGGATGTTGAAAGTAATTGTGTTTTCATTTGTGACTTTTAGGGACAATATGGATGGATTAGGTAATTCAAAAGCATGAAAAAAGGAAACATTCTATGACAGAAGATATTGGGTCATCAAACAATCAAACTTTCCATATTCCACTACACTTTCAAGTGCATTTTCCAAAGTAGGTGTTAACCTCTGAAGTAGAACTCTAGAACCCAGCTAGAAACACCAAGGTGTACCTATCAACCATTATCAACCCATAAACCATTTTGGTGTGTCAAAAGTGCTATATATAGTGTGTGCAGTGCTTTTCTCAAAAGAGAATACATTCCTGGATATACACCTGATATAGAATCATATATGAATATAGGTGATTTACCACTCAATTTACCTATCATTATCACTGAAGTACCTATTCTATCATTTTGGTGTCAGAAATGTTGGATCATTCCAAATTGATAATAAAATTTTTATCTTTATCAATATTTTGTCTCTATTAACATAGGTATGATGTTTTCTCAGTGATGTGTTTAAAATTTGAATTTCAAATAATTTCCATTGATTTTCAATCTAGAAACCATGACTCCCATTTCTCTAGGACTAGGTACTGAAAACAATCAGACATGAAACACTACAAACGAGGAGGTAACTACAACCTAAGTATACAGGGTTATCCGAATATTGAGTGTCCACCATAGGTAACTTTGTTATAGTTGAATATACAACATTGTTCAAATTATCAAACAATATCGCAGTATTTTCAATGCTCTTTATGGTGGAAGAACAAGAATAAACATTTGAGTATTGCGTTTTTTGTAATATATAATGAGACATTTTCTTCTATAGTCAGAAATACCTTTGTAGCTACTGATAGTTTGTTGATTTGAACAATTTTGTATTTTCAATAATAATAAAGTTATCAATATGGCTGTCCACACTCAAATTCCTGTATATTTCTCGAAATGATCAAGTACATTATTTTGGATTCATCTCAAATATATTACTCTGTAACATTCATTCAAGTATATCATTATAGGAACAAATTCGTTACTTATAATGTATCTGAGACATGTATGCAATGTTACATCGAAAACGTTCAACATATAACAGATATATAAAGGACATATTCAGGGAGGCGGAAATTTGACGTTACATGCAAGATACATTAACTGTACAGATAATATGTCTGCAACATCGGATGAGAACAGAAATATGTGGTTGTTATGTATCAGATATGTATTTGTGTTTGCTGGGCGGGTATGAGTTGTCAACGAAAAGTTGTAAAAGAATTTCTGAATTTTTATTATGGAAAGTATTGTCTGAGATTCTCATCACTCTGTTTTTCATTTGCTTGACCAAGTTGACTTTCATAGATTTTTTGTGGTACGATTCGTAGTTCATGTACCTGCCAGAGCTGCAAGGTTTCCTGTACCAGTCAATCAGGATCTTGTTCTCGTTAGTGCGAATGAATTTTGTGTCGAGAAAAGGTACAGAGCAGTTAGCATCTTCCTTTTCAATTGTAAATTGAATGTGTGGGTCATAGCTGTTGAATGTAAAAAGAACCTCATCAATACTTTCTTCTGGGATTGCTAAGATGATGTCGTCCACATATTTTTTCAAAAATAAGGGTTTAACTGATGAAACAGGAATCACAGTATCCAACAAATCATCCATGACATAGGCTGCTAAAATTGGTGAAATTGATGCACCCATGGGAGTGCCAAAAACTTGATTGAAAAATTTATTATCAAATGAGAAAAATTTGTTATCAAAAAGGAATTTTAAAATTGTTAGACAACTTTCCAAGTTCAAATTGCAAAAATCACTGATACGATCCCAGTTTTTTTGTACTGATCTTAAGCATGTTTCTAAGTATACATTACTAAAAAGAGAGACGACATCCAAACTAGCCATAACATAACCATGAGGTAATCTGTAAAATGTTGTTGAATTTTTCTGAGACTTCAAAAGAATCTTTAATATAGTATTCATTATCATAGTTGTAAGCTTTAGTTAAAATGTTTGTTAAAAATGCAGCTAAAGGCTCAGTGGGAGCACTAATTGATGCCACTATTGGTCTCACTAATAAAGTTGGTTTATGAATTTTTGGTAAAGCATAAAATTTTGGTGAAATTCCATTATAGCTAGTGAGCTTCTTTTTTGTACTGTCATCAATCTGTTTCGTGGAATTCAAAGTTTTCACTAACTCATTAGATTTTCTCTGTATTGAAGCAGTTGGATCTTTACTGACCCAGATAGCACACACTCGCCTAAGGTCATCCTCAATGTGTCGCCAAACGCCTGGAGAGGACGTTCTATTTTCTACAACCTAAGAACATCATCAGGCGTGAATTTAGCGCTGTAATTGTCCTAAATGAGTTCTTTCAGTGACAGCCTGAGGATGTTAAGAATTTCGTGCCTACGGACGTCTTCAGATGACATTCCATGAAATAACGTGTCATCGAAGACACAAGGAAGAAAAAGAAGAACTAGAATTGAGGTTATGTCTCATGATAGTCACGATTTGTTCAAGATACATCATAATATCAATGATTATATCAAAATTATCAGAGTATTCATTGAATACCTCCATCCATGCATTCATCAAATTTCTATTTCACAAAATGATTGCGAGAAGAACTTATTGCACAGAATTAAAAGATAACAATAACAAAAGGATGATAATCTCTGTTGATGACATTTCTCTCAGGTAGCAAGAAACAAAGGTGAGTAAATACTAAATAGAATCATTGATATAGTACCGGACATGAAATATTGATACATTCATATACATTATTTATTGTTTCAGGAGGTTATTGAGAACACAAACTTGATGATATCATCATAGCAAACATGTTTTATTCCAAGATATCTTTGCTTCTTCAGAATCTATAAAATATTGTATGGAAGCTTGAACATTCAGTATGAATTCAATAAAGGTAGGTACCTGAATCAAATCATTGATATAGTAGGTACTGGACATGAAATGTTAATAGGTTAATTATTTGTTTCAGATGGAATAATTGAGAACACAAGATCGATGATATCATCAGAGCAAAGATGTTCCATTCCAAGATATTTTGGCTTCTTAGAAATCTATGTGAGATTGTATGCATGTTTGCACTTTCAGTATATTCAATAAAGGTAGGTACCTAAATCAAATCATTGATATAGTGGGTACTGGAACATGAAATATTAATAGGTACATTAACACAAAATGATGATATCATCAGAGCAGAGATATTTTATTCCAAGATATTTTGGCTTCTTCGGAAATTATGAAAGATTGTACATAATGCAGATTGAACTCTCAGTAGATTCAATGATGGTTGGTACCGAGGTTGGTACCTTACTACATAAATCATATCATTGATAGTAAGTGCTGGACATGAAATATTAATACATTGTTTGTTTCAGATAGTTTTGCTTCTTCAGAATCTATAAAATATTGCATGAAGGCTTCAACTTCTAGTTGATTCTGCATCAGGAATGTCCAGAGTTCAGAAATCAAAAATAACATGGAGAAATATAACTACCAATAGGCAATAATTTCTAGTAGTGCTCAACAAGAAGCTGAAATACATTTCTTCAAAAAGGAAATTGAAATTTTTCAGAAAAAATTATAAATAATAGAATGTAAGTTTTTCATTTGGTTTTTCATTTGAACCTATTATAAATAGAGGGAAATTATGCAAATATCATGAGATCCAAATTATTTTGAAGAAATTATCATTTGCATAATACAAGGTGAGTCAATAGTGTGTTATCCTTGTATATTAGCCAAACCATCAGATAAATAGAAAAAATTCAAGTACAACAGTAATAGGGTTTCATGAGAACTTTCACATTAAATTGTTTTCATATCTGTATAGGGTGTTTGAATTCCAAGATATATTGACTGATGATTGTTTTTTTTTTCAAATGGGTCACCCTGTATACTATCGCATTTTTAGGTTCTCCCTGAAGAGCTGATTTCATCAATGTATATATCACACTTGGGGTCTAGCGGGAATGATTACAGAGATATAGGGTGTTCAAAAACAAGATTTTTGAATTTTAGGATTTTTTTTGTGGAAACTATTCAATATTGGTCAAAACGGCTCACATTTCCTTATGAACTTTTGATTTACTATCTAATGACATTCAATCGGAACAAATAGAGGGTGGTTCAACATTCAGAATACTGATCAGCTTATTGTATCTGTTCCGAATAAATATCAGTAGATAGCTAATCAAAAGTTAAGACAGGGACATGTGAGCCGTTTTGACCATTAATGAATAGTTTCGACACAAAAAATCCTACATTTGAAGAATCTCGATTGTCAACACCCTATATCTCTGTAATAATTCCCACTAGACACCAAGTGTGATGCATTGATTAAATCAACTCTTCAGGAAGAACTAAAAAATGTAATAATATACCATAAGGTGTTCCATTGAAAAAAACCAATCATCAACCGATATCTTGGAATTCGAACACCCTATAGATATGAAAACAACTTTAGGTGATTGTTCTTATGAAACCCTATTACTGTTGTACTTGAATTTTCATTTTATATATCTGACGGTTTGGCTAATATCGGAGGAGAACACACTATAGTGACTCATTCTGTATACGAATAATATTCTCCCATAAATCTTGAACCTCCTTGAAACATCATCAAAAACCGCCTCAAGTTGTTACTATGATGTCCTGAGGTTGTCTCAAAAGATTTTATAGGGATGTTCTGAGACGTTATTAGTATGTAGAGAATGGTAACAGGAGAATGTCTTAAGAATGTCCTCTGGCTCGCTCTCGACGTCCTGAGGACATTATTGTGAACGGCTCAGAAGGGCCTCAAAAGGAATTTGTGCTATCTGGGGAGTTTAATATATGAATTACTATTCATAATGATTTCGTTGGATAAGTTGAAATATTTTTCTTTTTCCATAAGAACTGTGACATTCCCTCTGTATGATTGTATTTAGATCAGATTCGGGTTTTCTTTGAGAAATTTCCTTGATTTAATTAATAATTTGTGAAAAATTGATGGTTGTTCTTGACTAGACGTTTGAATGTAATTTGTTATTATGTTAGTTGCTCTGCTATAGTGATATTTCTCTGTACTTGATCAGTGATAGAGGAAGTGATACAATCAACATCTGCTGAAATGTCCTTTATCGAAATGTCCTTTTTTATCACAGGTTCAATAAGGAAAAAAGGACATTTCGACAACCCAGATCCACAACAAAATGCAACAATCCATGAGACAATTCCAGCTCCAATCATTTTCACTTCACTACCTTATATAAGAGAGATAACACCACAACTGACCAGACTATTTCCATCAACAGGTAACTTAAAAATAACATACAGAACAGTAGTAACTATCAAATCCTTGCACACTGAAGTCAAAGATAAAATGCCCTTGTTATCCAACACAAATGTAATTTATAGTATTCCTTGCCATGATTGTGATAACCAATATATAGGCCAAACATCGAGGTCATTATCCAACAGAATGATCTCACATAGAAGTGATTGCAGACTGCACCCAGAAAGATGTGCACTTGCAGAACATGTTAATAAATATGATCATCATATGAATTTCGATTCTGCTAAAATCGTATCACGAGAAAAAAATCTGATGAAGAGAACCTCCTTAGAGATGGATTTTATATCACAATGCAATAATTGCATAAATAAAAAAACAGATATTCATCATTTGAGTGAGATTTATTCTTTTTTACTGTCTTTAGATAACTCATAATCATTTCAATTTTCAGTTTTCAACGTTGGTACGCATTGTCTGTTGGTACCTCTGTTGTGCATTTTTGACATGACAATTGTCTTCACACACACTGTCATATGTCAGTCATATTCATTTTTCAAAATAACTCATTTCCCGGCACCATTTGCAATAACCTTATCTTCGAACAATTCCAACCATGTGGTGGAAGATGTGACTCTCAACTTAGTTTTATAATGTTTTAACTTGTGTTATTCAATGTAATGTATTTTTATCGATGACTTTTGAGCTAATTCATGTTATGTTATCAAGACACATAAATAAATTATACATGAACATCATGTCAGCCATCCTCAACAAAGTTGTAAGTACACACAGATTTCATCACTTGAACTATACATGATACTCATGAATAATCACTTAACAGACTCCCTGATGATGAAAATAAAGATTTTCGAAAGCTTGGACCAACTTTAAAGAGTACTCTTCTGACTTTGCTGCAGTCCCCAATATTTCCTAGTTTATTCCTAACTAGTCAGCAACGACTACCCTTCTACATATACCGGGTGGTCCATTCAAGACTATCCACCCTCGATATCTCCCAGAATAATTATTCAACAAAAAAATGACGAAACAGGTCGATTTTTTTTTGGAGGGGGACACATTTTGAGGCAAAATAAATGATCCATACTTCAACCCTCTACTCTCCAGAGCAAATTCCTCAATAATTTGAATAGGGAATAAGGGTCGTGTTATACATCATTGGAAAGGTAATTCAATCCGGAAACTAGCAATGCAAAGTTTTTTGAATTCCAACAACTCGTTCTCGAGATATTCGAGTTCGAATGGTATGTTTTTTAATTGTGAGTAAATGTATGTACAAAAAAGATATTATTGAACAGGTATTCACAACAAGTGTTCAAAATGACCTCCATTGACTCCCAGACAGTGGTAGAGTCTATTTGAAAATTCCTCTTGTAAATTTGAGAATGTTTCTCTAGATATTGCCAGGCATTCAGTTCTTATTATTCTCTCCAAATCATCGAGGTCAGTAGATTCCGTTTTAAAAATAACAGATTTTAAATGACCCCATAGGAAAAAATCATTGGGTGCCAAGTCCGGTGAGCGTGCTGGCCATTCTATTGGTCCTCTACAACCAATCCATTTGTCTGGAAAATTCTGGGATAGTCATTCTCTCACCTGCAATATGTAATGAGGTGGAGCACCATCCTGTTGGAAAAAAAAAATTGTCTGCTTTGATTTGGATTACCATCATCATCGAGGTCAATGTTGACAGCATCCATAATAAGTGGTTCGATTAGATTCTGAAGCATATCCAAGTAGGCCATACCATTCAAATCACCCTGGGTAAATATTGGTCCCATGATTGTATTACCCAAAATCCCTGCCCACACATTCAACTTCTGGGGCCATTGTGTGTGCTCTTGTCTCAGTAGATGAAGGTTATTCTGACTCCAATAACGACAGTTGTGTCTGTTTACTAAACCGTTCAAATGAAATGAACACTCGTCACTAAAGCAAATATGCTTAATAAATTCGTGGTTCCTCTGTATCATTGTCGTGATATTTTCGCAAAATTCAGATCGTCTATCATAGTCATCCTCATTTAATGCTTGGTGAAGATTCAACTTATAAGGATGAAATTTGTGCTGTTTCAGCATCCGCATTATAGAAATTTTGGATATTCCTGTGATGCTACTTAGTTGTCGAGTAGACATTGTAGGATTTACTGCAACCTGTCCTAAAACTTCTACTTGGTTGATTTCATTTGTGACAGGATGCATCCTATTCCTCTTCTTATTGGCAACTGATCCAGTCTCCCAAAATTTCGCTACAAGATCCAAGATATATATCTAAAATGAAAAAAGTAATATTCACATTTTTTTTGAGGTAATCAGATATATTATGAATAGAAAAAAATGGAGTATTGAAAAAAATACAGTGAGAATTCGCATTCTCTTTGTTATGAAAGTATTGATTCTCTCTCGGTATATTCAGAATGATGATATGTATGTTCCATGATATTTTATCTGACAGAGAATACTAACTCTCAACATCAGACGGTTTTATTTATTTTTTAATCTTCAAATTCTTATCGTGTGTGTTCAAATTCAATGTTCGTCGTGGCATATAAGTAGTCGGGAAAGTAGTTGCTTTCTGTTGAATATACCGAGAGAGAATCAATACTTTCATCACAAAGATAATGCGAAATCTCACCGTATTTCTTTTAATACATCAATTTCTTCATATTCATCATATTTCCCACAAACTGTATTTCTGATACTCACTTGTGAGTTACGTTTCTATTTTCGTGCTGCTCATTGAAAATTCGAGCTGTTGCTCGTGCACACTCATTGTGAACAGCAAAAATAAAAATTATTTCAACTTTCTCGTCTTTCGTGTAAACCATCGTGATAGAAGTAAAATTCTCGAAATGCGTGGTCATTTCTCGTTTCAACACTGAATTCACAAATTCAGAAAAAAATTGTCGGAAGATAAGTTTTTCACCGATTTCAATCATGTTGGCAAGAAAAACGAACACGTGTACTCGGTGAGCAAATAATTTAGGTTTGAAAATCGGTAGATATCCGTCAGTAGATACTTTAGGCAACCAACAAGGTTCACATTCTTTCTCTTAAACATTTGAAGATATTCATCTGGCATTCGATCCTTATTCTTCTTTCCACATCGTTCAGGTCAGTGGGTTTCGTTGTATAGATAAGGGATTTCAAATTACTTCGTGAAAGGAAATCATTGGGTGCCAAGCCGGCAGATGTGCTGTCTATTCTGATGGTCCGCTACGGACCTTTATGATGATGGTAGTCGAAATCTATTGGCAGATAATATTTAGTTTCAACAAGATATGTGTCACCTCCCGTACCACACGTGAATGAATGGCTACCCCAAAATTTCACAAAAGTAGTGTACCTACGTTACCACGGGACCACACATAGGGAAATCAATGTGTTAGACAAAGAGCATAGGCTAGCTAGTGAATCCGACAGAGATAGCGATATGGTTGGCTATAGCTATTGACGTCTAACCTAACCTATCTCCGTTTGAGTTCACGTCAGCATCTTACATATGACAGGGGTCAAAAATAATAGGTGCTACAGTACCTTCGACCAAGACCTTCAATTGTGACCTTTTGTCGTGACCTTTGACCGTTAAATTTGACTTTCAAGCATGACCTTCAATCGTGACCTCAGACCTTCGACCGAGACCTCTAATTATGACCTTTGATCGTGACCTTTGATTGTGACCTTTAATCGTGACCTTCCATCGTGACCTTTGATCGTGACCTTTGTTCGTGACCTTTGACCATTGCCTTCGACCTCTGAGCGTAACCTTTGATCGTGACCTTGGTCTGTGACCTTTGGTCTACCTTCGACCTTAGACCTTCGTCCGAGACCTTCGATCGAGACCTTCGATTGTGACCTTCGATTGTGATCATTGACATTAAACCGTAACCTTCGGCCTTGATATGTTACCTTCGACGTTTAAACGCAAGCATTAACTAACGATCTTCGATACATGACGGTATATGTATGTTGATCCTATGGCTTTGTTTCCACATAGGCCTTGGCCTCATATGATCTTATGACCTTGGTTTAATATCGGTCTCGAGTTGTTTCTCTCACGGTCCCAAGACTCATTACTCTAGACTCTCAGTTCAGCCCTCTCTGGTCACGTGACATATAACCAAAATGGTCGAAGTCATTTTATTCGATCCCATGGGTCAACTAGTTGTTACGCCACTGAGAGCGTTTCTTGGAATTCCAGCTGACATCGCGATGCAATACATGAGAACAATGGGTCCATTGTTTGCAGGTGGCCGATGAGTCATCCTTATCTCGACTTCGTAGAACAATGCCGCCTTTGTTTGCCATATGTTATCTAGCCTTCCTCTAGAACAATGCCGCCTTTGTTCTGTCGACGCCACTCACAGCGTTTCTTGGAATTCCGGCTATTGGGAAATTGCGACGCAATATACGAGAACAATGCCGCCTTTGTTTGCAGGTGTCCGATTACGTACCAACCTCATCCGATTGCATCATCCTTATCTGTGTGAGAACAATGGGTCCATTGTTCTGACGCAGGTTGCCGATGAGTCATCCAATAATGCTAGCTGGGAAACATCCTGAAAGAGTACCTCTATCTACTTCCTGTCGCCACTGACTGTCAGCGTTTCTTGGAATTTCGTCGAGTCAGCTATTGGGGAATTTGCCTCAAGAACAATACCTCCGTTGTTTGCAGGTGGTTGATGACGTCACAACCTCAAGCCCTATATAAGGCGGTCAGAACGTTCGTAGGCGTCATTCCACTCTGAACTTTGACACTGGTCGGTCGATCTGTTCCTTTCTGTTCGGTTGCTCTTGTCTGTTCGGTTGCTCCTGTGTATCATATTGTGTGTGGATTGTGCCAGCTGAAAGGTGAGTTCTTTATTTATTACGTTTCAAGGCCATGTGGTCGACCCTATTTGTGACTAGTGATCATTCCACCCAATACTAGAAGTACTAAGTTTCTTATCAGATGGATGTTTCAGCTATTAACGCTCAAGCTGCTGCCTTCAAACCAACTGTAGCACTAAGTA
>OU896711.1:27480953-27536922 GCA_918026855.4 Phaedon cochleariae | reverse complement strand
CTTTTCCTCAGCTGTTCCACTTTCTCCAGTCAGGTGCCCATCTCTATGTATCCCTATTTGAATATACTCGAATACTCGTATTTGTACCTTAACTCTTGGCGTGAGCGTCGGTGAGATGTAAACGAACTGAATACACGTTGTCTATATAACGACAAATAACTAACGTTGTTGGAAAACATATACGGTATGATGCAAATGTATGGAATAAATTCATTTCAAAACAAGACGACTTTCGGAAATAAACCAAAAACTAGAGTTCAGAACTTTTTTTTCGACGTATTTCACATGATAATCCATTTTGATTTCAATCTTCTTATGCAACATTTTGACTGTTGAATAGACGATCGGTAGACCTTTCAATCAAGGTGTCACATGACCCCTATTTGTATTTGAAAGAATCGTGCATTACGTCTTTACTCCACCACCGGTGACGTAACATCTCTCATATGAATATCATGAGATGAGGTTTCAGAAATTAAAACTCACGTGTTTTTGGAATTTTTTCAAATGTTGCCCATTTCTGAAATAATGAATTTATTCCATACATTTGCATCATACTGTATGTTACATTTTTTTCTATATTTCAACGGTTATCAAATCCTCTCAATGAAACGTAAACGCTAGTTCACTGTGAGAACTCTGCCGAATCAATGAAAAGTAGTTAACCATGGATAATATACGTTCAAAAATTACGGTACGGTTCATATACTCATGATTTTGAAAATTTGTACGAAAAGTGTAGTGAAAATGGGAAGTCCGACTCGAAGATTTTTATCATTGTCGAACTTTCGGTTTCTCAGGAGGTGAAGTCATTTTTGTTGATGGTGTAGCATTTGAAATAACTACAAGATGATATTAGCTCATTATTTTGATGGAACTTATCAAATTACAGTAGAGTAGCACTGTGGTGTGCTCAGATTTGTTTTCAGTTTTCTTTGGTGTAATAAACCTAGTCTTCAAATTCTTACCTAATGTGTTTGGGAAGAAGCCATACTCACAGTGAACATTCAGTCTGATATATAGTAAATGATCCTTGAGTAGTAGAACATTCAATAAAACAACCATATCACACACAGTTTTGAATAAGATTTTTCAACAAACAAATTCCAATAGTAGAGTACTCATTTCTTCTGATATTCTATGTGCTAATGGGAAGTGATGATGTAAGCTGCAGGAATATTTGATTTCTGGCGTTCTGATCCTAAGGCTCTAGAATCGAAGAAAATATTTGAGATTGTAATCCATTAAAAAGTAGACATACAACTTACCGTTGGTGTTCTCCAGGGCGATAAATCCTATTTCGCTGGAATATCTCAGGATTCATGATGATGTGTGTTCATTCTGATTTGGTTTCAATTTGGATATGGATTTCTTTGTTTATTTTTGGAAAGGTTATATTTTCGTATTAGTGTCATCAGGATGTCACTGTCACCACTGCTGTCATACTGCAGTCATTGTGGACTGTCATTTGTCTTCTGTGAAGGATTTGGAGATTATTTCTATGAAAACAGGAGAAGAAGAACAATTCTTCTTGATAATTGGTGCGTAAGCATTTCTTTGACCAAAAGGATCCTTGGAATTCATATTTGGCGCGAATCTTCGTCAGGAAGCCATTTATGGGATTTGTTCCTGGAGACTGCCATGAAGTTTTAAGAAGCCATGCAGCCCGGCCTGTTTCAGTCCTTCGAAGCAAGATCTACTAATCCTCCAACCCTACCCCCCTTCTCAGAAGGTAGGTCACAGCCATAGCAGATTCAGTCAGTAAATTCTTCGAAAATATATCCTGTTCTCCAGTTTTTTCTGTTGTCTCCACATGCTCTGTGTGCCCTCTCAGGAGGCTATATTCAGATTTTTTCAATAGGGTGCTAGGGTGCAGCTTAGCTGTGATTCGGACTTCTGGTAGCGACCGGCCCTCAGGAAGCTCTACTCATACCCTTCTCAAGATACTCAAGAAACCAGATGGAGCCAAGTAGCAGCTGGTAGAGACTGACCCCTGGTTACACTGCATCCTGGAACTCCTGCTGACCGTGGAGGTTCGGCATTCCTCGTTGTGTTGTCTTCACCTGCAGTGATCTATGCTGCACATCTACATACCACTTGGGACCTTGGATAGGGGTGATCTGGACCATTGCGGAGGACGCTTGGACCACTATCAGGTTTTTTCGTTCCACCTTCAGTGTTTTACCTTTTTGATACATATCTCTATTTTTCACATCTGAGACTTGTTGAATAATCACATTTCTCACAGTATCAATTCACAAACTGACATAGTAATATTATCTTCTCCATTTTTCACTTCCACGTGAGTACACATAACCTAAGGTATGATATTGGTAACTATATATAAAACTTTCCTTTGTGAAAATTGTCATTTAAAATATGCTTCTGCTGATGATGGACTATTGATAGTGCGAAACATGTTCAGACACTGATTATTCAGTTAACGAATTTGTGGAGATGACTTAGTGTTTCTTGTTTATGAATCTATTCACTTCACTTTGAGATACCATGTACTTTTTCCATCGATTGAAACTAGTCATTTCTGGGAGAGCTCCAGAAACAGGTCGATTTCAATTTTCCATTTGCCACAAGTGAAAATCAGATATACAGGTTGATTTCTGTTTGAGATAAGACATCCGCGTCAAATTTTACAAATTGAATAACTGAGAAAAATGGAATTCAAAAGTATATCACACATAGGTTTGTATACCGTGTGTCCCTTAAATTGAATGATCTCGTGAAGACTCTTCCTTTCTGAGGAATATCTTAGAACAGGTCGACTTTTATCTCCAAATACCAACATTCATAAACGAAAGCTGCATATATAATATATATTGTGATTCACGATCGAGTTACGACCTTTGCAACAATTTTTCAAAAGAACAATCTGTGAATTTTTTGAATATTGGATATTTCTATTGAAAGCTGGATTCAAATATATATATAACATATAAAGTTTTTTGTATACGGTGCGTTCGTTGAATCGAGTGCTCTCGTGAAGTTGTGGATAAATGCGTTGAGAATCAATGGAATAATGAAACTACGCTTGAAGCCTTCAATTCCATCCGAGCACCCTTTCAAATGCAATTGATTAATACAAACATGATGATTCTTGTAGCAAACATAATGTCATCAGAGTTTTTTTATTTGCGACCGCATTTCACGAGAGCAGGGAATCCAACGGGCGCTCTATAAAAACTCCATGTGTGATACATTTTCAATCCAGCTTGTACAAAGTGTCGCGGACGTCATAATCCGAACGTTTCTAATCCTGTATATTCGATTTCTTCTCATAAATGAGTCAAATTGAAAACAAAATTCCCTCCTGCCCTAGAAGATTCTTCAGAAATGGATAATATGGAAATTAATCGATACACTACTTCGAGAGCATCAATTGATTTGAACGCATTGTATTCAATCCACATCTGTGATACATTTTTTAATTCAGCTCTTCATGACTATTCTAAAAATTTTGTGATAACTCAAATGTGGATAACCTCGTATATCCATTTCTTTCTTATCACTATGACCAATTGAAATTAAAAATCGAAATGTTCCAGCAGATTCCTCAGTAATGGATGCTTTATTGACTGAAAATGAATTTATTCAGTACAATACGTAAGCACTGTATACATATTATACTGACACAAATTTATTGGTATAACGAAAAGATGAGAAAGTAAGAAATCGACTGACGTCATCAAGACCTCTTGTATTCAACGTCAATAACACATCATGAAATATGACGTCATTTCTAGCTGATATTTTGGTCAAAATTCTTCGAGGACCAGAAATGACATGAAATAGACGACAATATGACAAGTTTTTAGGTCACTCTGCTACCTTGGTTGATATTTTCTGGAGAAAAAGATATTTTCGTCGATAATTTGTGATTGAAAGTAAGTAGCAAGGTGAATCTTCCAGAATGACATAGTTTTGTCGGTATTTTTTTTATATCATAGACATCTCGTGGAGATTGGGAAACAAATCGAAAACCTAGTTGTTACAGAACGTTCAAATCTGAGACACGTATGTGTAATTGGAATAAAAACAACGTTCATTGGTGAACTTTGTCGAAATTCAAACAAGTTACCATATTTTCAGCGAATAATTTGGAGAAATGTAACTTGACAAATAGCGAAAGTCTCGTGACCCTATCAAAGTTGTTTCTTTTTCATATTTTTTCAAGCAAATTCTTAACGCTTTAGTGGAATTCCGAAATAAATTATTAATTGAAGTTTTCCTCATATGATTCCGACTTCATAAATGACACTCAACAGGGTCCTGCATCTCACCTCCCGTCTTCTATAGCTCAGTTATCAGTTGAGTCAGGATTTAGATATTCTGCAGGCCCCAATCGTCTCAAAGGGAGCATACCAGGCGCATACCAGGAAAATAATTCCGATTATACAGGGTGTTCAAAACTGTGACGTTATCATTTTTCAAATGGCATGCCATATATTCGTTTGCATATACGAGTGCTTTCAGTGGTTACCCACATACTCCTGGAATCTAATTGGAATCGGTTCAGTGATAACAACATGAAGAACAATATAACAAGAAGAATCAATTTTGCATACCATGCACTGGTCAAAAAAATTTATAAGAAAAGGCCTTAGAGGATCGCTAACTAAGTTGGATCAACACGAATAATCACAAATTGTGCAAAATTTAGTGGCAAACTTCTGAAATTTCGAAGCATTATATTCTTATAATTTCGAATTGGAGCCCCTGTATATTTTCATAACATTCGAAGCTTGAACAAAAAACAAATTTTTCCTCTTATAAAAACCCTATAAGAATTCTCATCGTATCAAAAGTTATTTGCCGAAAAATCATTTGATCAACTATTCTAACAGTAATTTGAAAGAATTAAAAACGAAGGAAGCATTGATGAACAATTTCTCGATGAAAAATATCAGAAGTTCAACGGAACTATTCGTCAAAATCAAATACACATCATGAAAGTATGAAAAATCACAGTAGCTCTACTGATAAACTTTTCAAAAATAAATAATTAGGAGTATTACCATCGGTGTTACCTTAATTTTGAAGTGAATGTTCGTCTTCCGTTCTCTTGGAGGCATAAGCGAATACAAATATGGAATGACCCTGTCACTTTTCGTGATAGGTTGGGTGTAGGTTTGTAATGCGTTGAGGATTCTTTGCTGCATATTTTCTAATGTGGTAGGAGGTTCTTGATAAACGATATCCTCAACATAGTCCCACGAAAAGAAATCCAATTTGGTTGAGTCAGGAGATCTCGGCGGCCACTTACTTGGCCCTCCTCTTCCAATCCACCAATCTGGATAGACTATGTTGAGATGGTCCCTGACTTGTGATGAATAATGTGCTGGGGCTCCATCTTGCTAAGGTAAACGAATCATGTGCTTTTACTGATGATTCTGATTATGATATTATTTGTCTGTCCGAGCACTGGCAAACATCAAATAACCTGTCCACCATTAACATAAGAAATTTCTATCTTGCCTCACAATTTTGTAGAAAACAACATCAACATGGTGGTGTTGCGATATACTCTAGGAACAACCTGAACACGAAAAATTTGAATTTAAGTAAATTCAGTGAAGAACTACAATCCGAGTTTCGCGGCATTCTCCTGCAATCTTTAGATATCCTGATAATAACAATCTACAGATCATGTACAGGGTATCCCACATAACATGGGCCACCCCCTTATCTGGTAAACTATTATATATACAGAAAAAAGTTCAGAATAAAAGTTGTATTACTTCCTATGAAATTTATTTTTTAGATACTTTCATTTATACAGGATGGTCCATATGTCTGTGACATATCACAAATACGTTTTTTCAAATGGAACACCCTATATTTTATCATATTTTAAGATAGTCCTTCAGAAGACGAGTTCAATGATATATAATAACATGGGTCTGAGATCACCCGTTTCGGATTTATACACGATCTTCTTCAATAAATTGTCTAATTTCAAAGCCCTATAGAAACGTTGCGACTGAAGTTTTCGATTCGCAGTTTCCGCTATAAATTAACAAAGTCTGTATATTATTCTGTTCTATGGTGAAAATTTTGGAATTTTCAATTTGCCAAAAGTGATGACGTATTTTGAAAACCAATAAATATCTCGAGATTTTCAAATGGAACACCCTATATTCCATTCCAAATTTGCATAGAGCTCAGGAAGACGAGTTCAATGATATATCATAACATGTGTCTGATATCACCCGTTTCGGACTTATACACGATCTTCTTCAATAAATTGCCCAATTTCAAAGCCCTATAGAAACGTTGTGAATGAAGTTTTCGATTCGCAGTTCCCGCTATAAATTAACAAATTTTGTATGTTTTCTTGATCCATGGTAAAAGTTTATGAATTTCACATTGGCCAAAAGTGATGATGTATTTTGAAAAACGATAATTTTTTACAAATTTTCGAATGGAACACCACCCTATTTCATTCCATCTTTGGATGAAGCTCAGAATGACGAGTTCAATGATATATTATAATATGGGTCTGAGATCACCCATTTCGGACTCATACACGATCTTCTTGAAAAAATAATCAAATTTCAATGGCAAAATTCTGACTGTTATTTTCATATTAGATGAAAAATTTGTAATTTCTGTGAAACAATTCGTAATAAAGACTTTTGAAAACAAGGAATATTATCGAAATTTTTATGTAATGTTATACTATTATTTCACTGGAAAACCTTTTGGAAATGATTGAGCACAGGTTATCACAATTAAATTTCACCAACATTTGACTCAATACGAGACCAATGCGGGAATATTCAATTAATAAAATGTATTTGAACATTTTTTCTGATTGTCTGCCTTATCAATTCGGATGCATTCATTGCAATAAATGTCATTTCCTCTATCCTCATAAAAATCGTATATCTTTCATACTGTTCAACATTTTTCATTGAATTCTCAATGAATAAACACTGGACATAAGTAAATTATCGAAGAGAAAACCAAAACTCAAAGTGGAATGACATGCCAACGTGAGCTGAGTAGGCTGTGCACTCATAGATGGGATTTTTGTTTATGTCATATCAATAACTGTCAAACCCGATTATTTATTGTTGAATTGGTGCAGAGAAACTCTTTCAAAATGCATATTTATTCTAAAGAAGAGAGATTTGATCTTTATGAGTGCTATTTATTAAAAAACAGAAATACTGTGCTGGCTTTGAGAGAATATCGTGACCGTTTTCCACAGAGTGTCGTACCAAACAAAAAAATATTTCAGAGAATAGAGAACGATATCCGAACAAAAGGTATTCTCAAACCGAATAAGAGAACTAGAGGAAATGTAGTTTTGACCGAAGATCGTGTATAAGTCCGAAACGGGTGATCTCAGACCCATGTTATTATAGATCATTGAACTCGTCTTTCTGAGTTCTATGCAAATATGGAATAAAATATAGGGTGTTCCCTTCGAAAATCTCGAGATAATTATTGGTTTTCAAAATACGTCATCACTTTTGGCAAATTCAAAATTCCCAAATTTTCACCACAGAACATGATAATATACAGACTTTTTTGATTTATAGCAAAAGTTGCGAATCGAAAACTTCATTCACAACGTTTCTATAGGGCTTTGAAATTACACAATTTATTGAAGAAGATCGTGTATAAATCCGAAACGGGTGATCTCAGACCCATGTTATTATATATCATTGAACTCGTCTTCTGAAGGACTATCTAAAAATATGATAAAATATAGGGTGTTCTATTTGAAAAAACGTATTTGTGATATGTCACAGACATATGGATCATCCTGTATAAATGACAGTATCTAAAAATTGAATTTCATGAGAAGTTATACAATTTTCATTCTGAACTTTTTTCTGTATATATAATAGTTCACCAGATAAGGGGGTGGCCCAAGTTATGTGGGATACCCTGTACAGGAGATGTTAACGTATTCATTAAAAACCTTGAAAATCTAATATCCAACTATCTCGAACTGGATAGAAAAATTATTCTGGTTGGGGACTCCAACATGAATTTCATTTCAAATTCATTACCCCTCTTCAATCTGAAGTGTATGCTACAATCTTTTGGATTGGAAACAATGATATCAGATTACACGAGAGTCTCTGCATCTTCCGCAACATGCATTGACAATATTATTTCAAACTTGAATGTACAAACTTCTGAAGTTGGTATCCTAGATCCATGCTTATCCGACCATAAAGGCCAAATATTTCTATGCTTATCTACAAATGAACCAATAAATCAGGAAACTGATGACATTATCTAGAATTTGCTAAAGAAGAAGAGGATTTGAGAAATTCAAAACATCACTTCTTTATGTCGATGGGGGCATCTTTGCTTCTCCTGATCAGAATATCAACAACTTATGCGATCATTTTATTAGTACTCTCCAACAAATACTGAGACATTCTTTCCCAGTGAAGAAAAAAATAAAAGGCGACCATAAAATCGAAATAACCTGGTACAATGATGAACTCAAAACAATGAGAAGTAACTTGGAAGATGTCAAAGTTATATCAGATGTGTCCAGATGTAAACAAGATACTGAAATCTACAAACAAATGAAAAAAACTTATCGTCATGCACTGCCGGAACATAAAAAACGATCCTATGATGAATATTTTATGAACTCCGCAAATAAGTCGAAAGCTTGCTGGAATATAATCAACTCAGAGAGAAATTCAATGAATAAATATAAGAGCAAGATCTCAAATGAAATTTTGGAAAACGAATTTATTGACTATTTTTGTACTATAGCTGAAGAAACCATAAAATCTCTTCCTCAATTAGATGCTGAAGGAGAAAACAATTTTAAAAAATACCCATCCCCTGCCGAGACCTTCTTTCTTGAACCAGTTTGTCAATACAGTCCACAGTGCTATAAAAAAATTGAGACATTCTAGTTCTCGAAATCTTCATGACATGAACAGCCACTTGATGAAAGAAATAGCAGAACAAATCGTCTCACCACTGACTAATTTGATAAATGAGATTTTCAGCAAAGGAATTTTCCCAAATACTCTTGAAATCTCCAGAGTTAAACCCATCTTCAAAAAGGGCGACAATTCATCCCTAGACAATTACCGCTTCATCAGCATAATTTCTATCATAGGAAAAATTATTGAAATAATTCTGGAAGAACGACTTCATTCTTACTTTGTAAATAGTTTTTTTCTTCAGTAAATTACAATATGGTTTTCGTAAGAACAAATCCACCACTCAGGTAGTTTTCAACATAGTGACCGATATAGTTGATGGTCTTGATCAGGGCAGACATACTTCCTTAACACTATGCGACCTGACCGAGGCTTTTGAGTGTGTATCACATACCATACTCATGGACAAATTGGCTCATTACGGATTGAGAGGTGTTATTTTAGAACTCATCAGTTCCTATCTGAACAATAGGTATCAGTATGTTGATTTAAACAACAAGAAATCAGATCTCAAACATATCGAAAATGGTGTACCTCAAGGATCCGTCCTTGGGCCGTTTCTGTTCCTAGTATACATAAACGACTCATGTCAGTCTATCGAACCTATAAAATGCGTTCTATTTGCTGATGACACCACCCTCATAAGCTCGGGTAAGCTGCATGACACACTACCAGTAGCTGCTGAACTCGAAAAGAACGTTGCAAAAAATTGGTTTAGGCGAAATAAACTCAAACTAAATGAGAACAAAACTCAGAACTTGATCGTCTCCTCAAATCCTCAGTATCAAAAAGGGCATAATATTACACTACTGGGTTTAAAAATTGATAATAGATTAAATTGGTCCAGTAATGTAGATCAGGTGCTTAGTAAGTTATCTAGTGTTTTATTCATATTGAGGCAACTTGAACCTGTTACTAATATGGATGTACTGAAAATCACGTACTTTTCTCTATTTCACTCTGTCTCATCCTATGTCATTCTTCTTTGGGGCAACTCTTGTAATGCGAAAAGGGTAATCAGGTCACAGAAAAGGGCTATAAGAATTCTAGCAAATCTTGAGTATAGAAATTATTGTGAACAATCCTTCATCAAATCAGGTATTATGCCACTCCTCACCCTGTATATATTCACAGTTCTCTTGGAAATACATAATAACAAGAGCAAATTCATAAAGCACTCGGATATACATAATTACAACACCAGATCCGCAGACTTGTTGAATCTTCAAAGACATAGACTAGTTGTAAGCCAACAGAATCCTTTCAATTTCAATCTATACAATGTTCTTCATGAATCAGTTAAACTACTGGAATCAAAAAAATTCGAAACAACAATCAAAAGATTTCTCTTTGATAATTTTTTCTACAGTATATCCGAATACCTCCAAAAATCGAAATCTCTTAGAGCTTAGACTTACATAGGGCAACATAGCTTTTATGTTTGCCATTGTTTTTATAACTTCTCAATTGATCTCATTATTCATCTATTCATTTATGTGATCTTCTCAAATTATTTTTCATCATATCATATACGCTTGTCATGTAATTCTTTGATATATATTGCAGATACTAATTATTTTTATCACATTTTCAAAATTACCACTATATTGTATTTTAATATGTTAGTATTGATACTTTACTGTGTTACTTCTCCCTTGCCCTGCTGACCTGCTATAAACACACTCGTATGTAACATAGTTAAATATACTCTATCTATCATGTTGTAGTCACATTGCATTCCTAAAAGCTATTGGTAGATTTTAACATAAGTCTGGCAATTGGTTTTGCAAAAAATCCAGATACATAGGGCCATTCGAATCCTTGTCGAAAAAGTAAAAACCAATAACATGTTCACCAATACACTCATTGACCATCTGTGATGTGTATCAATCTGCCTTAAAACCCTTGGATTGTGATCGGAGTAATAATGGAAGTTATGACGATTCACAAATCCATTCTAATGGAAGGTGGCATCATCAGAAAACAAGACCTTATCAAAAAAGTCGAAATGTACTCCAATTTCACCTCACAGAATTCGACACGTTTTTCGAAATCTTGTTCGAAGAGTTCTTGAAGAAACTAAATATAATAGATATGAGGACGTTTTTTTTTTTAAAATTCGTTGAACAGTACTTTCGCTAACCTGCAGGGTATCTGCGTTTGTTGCTGGCTAATGGAAGAATTTTCTGTAACAGGTATTAGATAACAGTCATTGAGAAGGAATATCCTCAGATATAATGAAAAAATGGATAGGATATATATAAAAAGGAATAAATAGAGAACGTGCATTCTCTATGTGATGAAAATATAAATTCTTTCTCGGTTTATTCAACAAAATATAACTACTTTTCTGGCTATATACCAAGACGAACATTGAATTACATCTATTGAACACACGATAAGAATTTGGAAACAGAATCTTCTGAAGTAGAGAATTCGCAATAAAAAAAAGAGATAACAGACAATTGATTTTCTTCATTTCGAAACGGACTATCTTCAACTAGTTCTATATATTTCACAAAAAAGTTCTGCATGCTCTTTTTGTCTTGATGACGTCGTTCCGGATAAAGTTGTGCCTGAAGTCGACTTGCCGAAAAAGGGCTCTTCCTACATTCTCCTCATATTGAAATCATATCTACGAGCTCTTCTTGGTCGTACTCTATGACAAAAAACAATATTTCTTTATAAGCAGCTCAAAAAATGAATGATCATGACCTAACAATGTATCGAATCTGAACTACTCAAGCCCAAATTAATTCCTGACATTCCATAAAATTCAAATGTCATTTATTCTTCTCTCAAAGCCACCTTCGTTTTTTATCAGTTTAAATGACTATCAGAATAGTTGATGAAACGAGTTTTCGCAGATAACTTCTGATACGATGAGAATTTCGATGGTGTTGTACTGAGAAAGAGAGTTTCTACTTATTCACGCTTAGAATGACATGAAAATATACAGGGGCTTGTATTTGAAATGAGGAAAATATGGTTCTTTGGAATTTGAAAAAAATGTTGCACACCCTGTGATGATTCGTGTCGATAAAACTTGATAAGCAATCCTCATAGGCCTTATTCCATATGTATTTCTCAGGATTCTATTGATCAGGCACTCTGTTGTTTGTTAATAATGTTTTGGACCAGTGGTGCGAAATTGCATTTTTTTGTTACATTATTTCCACGTGAATATCACTGAACCGATTTCAATAAAATCCAAGAAGTATGTAGGTAGCCATAAAGTATATGGCATGCCAATCGAAAAAATGTATCATTATGGGGTCACACTTCTTTAGGACACCCTATATAATCGAAACGGTTTTCCTGGTATAAGCTCAATGATACAATTGGTGTCTGCAAATTATCAAAACCCTGACTCAACTGATAAATGAGGTATAGGAGACGAAAGGTGAGATGCAGGACCCTGTATTATACATGGTAATGGACTATTGTTCCAGATGCGCCTTTGTTAGTGCTGAAATAGAAGTAGTCGAACGTTTCGAGTATGTTTCTGCTGTTGCATTGTTGAGCCTGCTCAATCTACCACAAAGTTTGTTATGACATTGATTCATGAATAAAATCGATGCATAAAGGGGCAGTTGGGTACTGGTTAGTGAATTTCATTCATTAATAATTACTGAAACAGTTATGTGAGGATCAATATTTCATATGAACCTGTATTTACGCACGACATATCCAGGACGAGGAACTTGATATCATGTTGTTTATGTTTGAAAACAGCGAGGAGGATCGGAATCATTGTAGTATTGGGTTGCTCTCAATCTTCAAATCTGAAGATTTCAGATAAAGATAACTATATTATGGCGTTCAATTGGAGACCAGCTGATGAAACATCTTCCAAAGTGCGTTTCAATCAACAGATACTTGATGCGGACTGCAGATGACAAATTTTCAAACGTATTTTTGATCATAATATATATTCAGATATCACCACCTATGGCAGATCAAACGAAATTGTCGGTAAGGGTTCGGAACGAGGATTTATATTCTGCAATTGATACTGGATATACTTCGTTCACGGGAGTTTTGGGTTCGAGGAGACTAAATGGTTTTTTGCGAATTAGCTGAACTTGAGTCAAAAATGATGTTCTTAGGTAGAGGCTCATGCAGTGACTGATTTTATTTTCTATCAGAATACAGCACTCAATATCCAAAGGCCAACTGCCAGTCTGCAAATGAGTTACAATTTTGAGATGATCAATTCAATGAAGTGGTTATCTAGTGCCACCATAACACCTCCGTACTCAAATGGAAAATCCGGGGTTCGATGAAAGATCCACCATTTTGGGGTAGTTTTCTTGATCGAATCCTCTGTTGTAGCTCCTTCTTGAAGTACTTGGAGGCGACGAAACTAATTGGAGTTACAACCAAAATACACATTAATGATGTCTATATGCTCATATTATGTCCAATTCACTTCTAAGATGATCCAATTCATCTATATTGATTGAATTCATCTTCAGTAGCTTGAAATAAATTCTTCATTCTTCAGTGGCGTGGAAATTCACTTATATCTCGGATAAATTGATTACATCGACTTGCTTCTCTAATTCCTGATCTGGATGTATTTATTTCTGATGTGACACTCAGGATTCGATTTCAATAGGTAGTTTCCTTTCGATGGGACGTTATCTTCATTCTTTTTATATTGTTGTTGCGCTCCTGCTGCTTTCTTGGGGATCATGATTATCCATGTGTTCTTCTCTAGATTCTGGATCTTGATTTCTTCAAATTGAGTTGAATCAGATGACAGCTTGTGACGTTTTCTGTCTACTTCGTAGGGCGGGGTTCCTTTATTGATCTTGACAAGACTTGTTTCTTGACAAATATATTCTTCTCGTATGATTTCAAAATTTTCATTTGAAATATATAAGGTGTTTGTCATTTAGACTAGGGAATCTCGACTGAGGAAGGATAGCTTTGGGAATACTATCTTTTTCAGTTGGTAAGGAATGATAATGAAAATAATTATAACTCCATTTCCACAATGGGTGTCTCCAGAATGAATTCTATCCGATTCACCCTACTATTTCATCCAATTTCGGAGAGTTTTCTAGAAATTGAACTATTTCCGAATACTGGTTCAAACAGAAGTTTGCCATTTGTGAGCAGTGTACTCACGATTTGAATTTCTCGTCAAAGTTCATTTGGATCTTCCTTATAGGATTATAACAAGTATTCAACTTGAAGGAAGTGATTGCAGTTTGAATTCGTTCTGAAATATTGTCGCGGACGCCACTGCCTATGATACTGCCGCACGACTTTGCCTAGAACAAGCGACGACGTCTATGCTGACTTAGCACCGGCGTACGGAGTACGCCATGATTATGTTACTTGTAAAAAACATGATGTTAAAAATTTACTTCACTTGTTAATTCACCATCTGACAGACAAGTCACTTGAACCTGAACCCAGGATTCTGGCTTTCATCTAGACACCACGATGTATTATTGAGCTCTCTCAAAATTAGGCGTGAAAAATTGGTGGAAGCGCCGGCAGTTCCGTGTAAAACAAAGTGAAAATTAACTGAATTCGACGGTCGAAAACTGTGGGAAGTGATTGATGTTAACCAGGCCCAAGACCAGAATCATCCAGGAAACATCTGAGGATGTACAGCGAAATACAGTGAACGAAACTACATCAGACTCGAGAGAAAGTTCAGATTCTTCAATCCATTTTCAGACTTGAGAGGAAGAGGATCGTGAACAAGAAATTCCAGACATGCCAGACACTCTGGAAGGAGTCTACACCTCAGTGAAAAATTTCAAGCGAGCTGCTAGGGCAAATAGGTGGTCGGACGGAACCAAACTGCTCCAACTACAATGCTATTCGAAAGGACCAGCTTTAGAATTTTTTGAGACTTTCGAGGAAACTTGTACGACTTTCCAGGAAGCATCTGAGAAGCTAGCTACAACGTTTGAGAATGAAACGGTAACGGGACAATATAATTTCGAACTACTGAACAGAAAGCAGCATCCTGGAGAAGATATCTGGTTATACTTCAACGAGATCAACAAACTTTGCTATAAAGTTAATGGTGCGATGACGGACAACGAGAATATTGAATTTATCTTGGGAGGCCCTAGACTAAGCATACTGGAGAAGGTGAAGTTAATGGATAATAATACCATGGTCGAGTTCTGGGGAAATTTGAAGATGATTGAAGTAACGCAGTTTATGGTTGGAGCCAGCGATGGACCATCAGCGAGCAGGACACCCACATCACGAAACGAGAGCCAGGACCATCATAACAGGACAAGGGCGAAGCAGGAAGTAGAGGACCTCAGCAGATGGATTCAACAACTAGAGGGATACCGTCAGCAAAACAGGTCAGTTTCGCACCAATTTCATAGGAATGATAACAACGGGCATAGTTATGACAAGTCAAAAATCGAGTAAGAACGACGCACGCCAGAGGAGTGCATGTGTTTCGAATGTAACAGAACAGTGGTCCAGCCGCTAAATTCAAATAGTGGCTATAACCAAAGCGAAATCATTCGAAATTCATGGATCATGTTTTTATTGTGATAAAATAGGTCACAAACGGGTGACGTGTCGATTTTTTCAAAGCAATTTGAATCGTTGTGGAGTTCTCCATCTGAAAACTAACTAATTCGAACCTACTGAATTTATTGGTCAGATCTGTTATCATGAAATTTCATTTATTTGCGATACTGGTGCAGGGCTGAGTTCGATTGACTCTATTTTTCTTCCAAAAGATTGTCAGCTCGAAAAATGTGAAAATGTTAGGGTAAAGTCTGTGAGTGGTGATTGTCTTTGGGTGATTGGTGAAATAGATATAAAATTTGAATTAGAAACTGTGTGGGTAACTCATAATTTTGTAATTGTGAAAAATTACGGTGGAAAGGCAATTTTTGAAAACGATTTTGATGCAAAATTTAGTGTTGGGATGAATTTCTTGACATTCTCCATCAAATAAATGATCGACAACATAGTATTCAATTCAAAGTTTGCTAATAGTAATGATTTTTTCGATGTTACGCCTACGCAGGATGATAAAATACGATCCACTGATCAAGTTACAGTGCCGCCTTCAAGCACGACCAAAATAATGGTTAATTCTGATAAAAACGTTGGTGGATTCGAGCTGCATTCGAATTATTTCACAAATGAGGGTTTGTTGGTAGTCAAAGTTGATCTAGATGATCCTTGTATGTTTATCACGAATAATAGAGCTGTTGACATAACTATTCATGAAGGTACGTGTCAAGGTATCGCCAATGAACAAGGTGAAAGTAGAGTATTTCCTGAAATTGAAGCCAATCAAGTCAATAATGTTCAGGAAGTCAGTTTTTATGTTTTTCCTTGCTTCTTTCTTTATGTTCGAGTTCTCAAAAAAAGGGATATTTTGTAATATTCAGAGGACATCGTGAGAACCAAGGAAAATAAGGTAGAAATTGATGTTCTTCTCAAATTTCTGGGAGTTATATGCCTCGGGAAACACCTCCCGTGGCGATATATTCCATAGCCTTGCTGTCCGTTGAATAAACAAGTCTTTAGAGGAAGATGTTCTGCAGGTCTCCAAAGTATGACCACGAAAGGGTGCGAAGCGTCAACTCGACGGGTTAATCTCGCGGGGACTGCCAATGGAGGAACAATTGTTGATATTTCAGAGGAGCATCGTCCATGAAAATATCTATAGAATAGTGCCAGATCGCCAACTTGTCTACGGTGTTCCAGAAGAGTGAGTAAGTTCGTGAACGAGACATCACCCACGAGACGAATTATCTTTTTTTGAACAGAATCCAACAGTTTCAGGGTATCTTTGGATGCTGCACTCCAAATATAGGAACAGTCTCCCAGAATGGGTCGAATCTGTGCCTTATAGATTATAAGCAGCTGACTGGAAGTGGAGTAGCTCCTGGCCCGAGACAAAAAACCAAGTTTTTGAGATGCTCTTACAGCAATTGATCTCACGTGATTTTTCCAATGAAGGTTATTGCTGATAGTAATACCAGGCATCGAAATGAATGTCTTCAAAGGTATGGTTACTCCTGACATGCTCACGTTGGGTACAGTGAGATCGGCTTTCCTCACTGACAGAAAACTTGAGTTAGAATAATTGGAAATTTGATAACCGTTATTAGGATATCTGCAATAAATAGAGGACAGATGTGTTCATTTGCTACCATAGATGAAGTGACTGTTCAGGTGGCTTATAGTTATGGCAGCATATTCAATTTGCAGACTTGTATAAACACCGCTGCTGGATAACTACCACTTATTCTAGTTTCTATGATAACACAGAGTGTCGAATAGAGATTATTCCTGAATAAATGTCGCAATAACTAATTCACTCTGAAGTGTTTATTCGACTATCGTCATAAAACAGCCTGTTCGCATTACTGCCACAACCATCTTGAGGTAACGCAGTAATTCGTCTCATTACTCATCGATTTTCTCGGAGAAATATCATCTATATGAATACTGACGAATTTATCAAGAAATGAGAAATTGAATACTTATATTCACTCTTTCTTTGAAGTTATGATGAGAATTGTCAATAAAACTTTCTTCACAGGAATCCATATATTTTAATCCAGAATTGTTCTGAAATTGATTTATTTGTCATTCGGTTGCCCCCTTACGAGCAACCCTCAGAAGTCTTCGAGAGTCTTGTGCGAGTAAGAAATGACGGGGGTCTTACCTTTCAACGTGTGATCCCAAACACTTTCTTGGGCCTTGGGAAAAAAATTTGCAGTCGATGGGAATCGAACCCACGACCGGCAAGCGAATGCTGATTAAAATATTGACACTCTGTCCGCACGGCTACCTGGTCCCCTATCTCATCGATCATTTTGTTTGTCGAAATGAACCAATTTTAGGCCGTGGAAAGTGGGTATGGAGAACACTTTTCTCATTGCAGTAATGTAATGGACGGTGAATTTCACAGCTCGGTTCACAGCCAGCACTGTGAAAATATACACACATAACACACATAAGTGAAAATAAACGCGATCTATAGCTTTGTCAGCCCCAAAACTGATGAAACCCTAGAGCAAGATGAGCCGAATCGCGATTGTCGAATGATTGTCTTATAACCGTCATACATGATGTGAATTGCTATAGTTATTCGTCAACTTACGATGCTAGAAACCCAAACAGCTATGATTATTGGGACAAACAATATCGGATTTCACCATTAAGCATATTTCACAAAACAAGCTTCTTACAAATGGTTTGAGAAAGTGGTTTCTATAATTACAGAATAGAGAGAATACTGTTGTAATAATAAGATGATCAATAATGTTTATTACAATCAGAGCTGGTAGATATTTTAAATATCCAGTTTCTCTCAGTATAGAAAAATGGCATGCTTGTGTTTTGTTTGCTATGGAATATACCAAGTTATTGGATCATCATTCTAGTATTGTTGCCAAATCTATATTTATGTTGTCAACATGTCTCCCTCGATCGTATCCGATTCGCCTGGCTGGTATTGGAGCCCTGGTAGAGAAGGCGGTATGGAGGGTATCGCATCCGCGAGGCTGTGTACTGGACATGAAGTTGCTTTCAAAAAATCGTTGATATGGAAACGTAAGCGAGCAGGTCACCAGTTGATCTCTGATAACGGAAGCCATATATATAGCCTCTCGTTGATAATACCAGAATGTTCCAGGTATTTCATGAGCTCGATGTCCAAGGTTTTTTTCCATGATCTTTGAAATAAGAGATAGCAGTTCGATCGGTCTGTAGTTGCTAGTTAGGGTCTTTTTGTCTTGCGAAATCCGTTAGGACATTGAACGAGTAGTAGTACAAAGTGAAGTTCATTGTGTTGTTCTTTCTGATCGTGATGTTTTTCATACAGATTTGTCAGAGTTAGATATAAACATAAACGAAAAGTTACCACAGGAGGAAAAAGACAGATTTGTCGAATTGTTACGGAAGTATTCAGACATTTTTGCGCACAGTAACTATGCATTAGGTATAACGAATGTATGTCAGCAAACTATCGATACGGAACACGCTAAACCTTTTCATCAACCCCCGTATCGTATGAGTCTATGCGAGATGAAAATTATTCGTCAAATCAAGGAAATGCTCGAAGCAGGAATTATTCGGGAATAGTACAGTCCATGGGCGTCTTCCATGGTACTGGTTGAGAAAAAAGATAATACTTGAAGGTTTTGCGTCGATTACAGGAAATTGAATCAGGTGATTGGAACAAATTCATACCTATTACCATTAATCGAAGATCTTCCGGCAGCGTTAGACGGATCAAAATACTTCAGTACGTTGGAATTATTTTCTAGATACTGGCAAATCTCTATCGCGAAGAAAGATAGGGAAAAACAGCTTTCGTTGTGCCAGAAGTGCTCTACGAGTTCAAAGTTCTTCCATTCGGCTAAGCATGCAGCCCAACCTGCTTCCAGCGATGTATGGATCAGCTTTTGGCAGGATCGAGATATAATTCTTTCCTGGTATATTTAGATGATGTGTCAGTAAAAGGAGACAATTCAAGAAAAAAGATTTCGAATATTCAGGCAAGCAAATTTGTGATTGAAACCGTCAGAAACTTCTTTTGGATATCAGGAAGTCAAACATTTAGGTTATGTAGCAAACACGGAAGGATTGTCTCCAGACGCGGATGGAATCAAGTCTATTTCAGTATTTTCAGTGTCAAAGAAGGTTGAAGACATTCAGTCTTTCATCGGATTATGTAATCATTATAGAGAATTTATCAAATCTTTTTCGGATATTGCAAGACCGCTAACGTTGCTAACGCGAAAATATGTTCCATTCAAATGGACTCAAGTCGAACAAAAAACTTTTGACGAACTCAAAACATATTTGGTCAACTTCCTGGTATTGAAATATTTTAGAAATGATAAACCTTTTGAAATACACACATACGCCTCTGACTATGGTGTCGAAGCTGATATTTTGCAAACAGACGTGACAGGGTCTCATCCTATTGCAAAGGCCTCCAGACGACTGCCCTCTCTGGAAATGCAGTACAATACTACAGAAAAAAAAATTACTTGCCGTAATTTACGGAATTACCTATTCCAGGCATTATCTGTGGGTTAAAAAATTCGAAGTCGTAGGTGATCACCATGCGTTTTGTTATTTGAACAAAAATAAGAACTTATCAGGAAGATTAGTAAGGTTGGCTATCAGGTTAGATTAGATTAGATTTGGAATGGGGCCTTTGGGCTATCTGCCTCCACACTGCGACCTTTTCAGATCTATTGTGTCTGCCCTCAAAATCGATTAGAGTTCTTCGGCTAGCCCCGCCTTCTCTCTGAGACTCCATAGGCTAGCTTTCAGATCTCCTGTGTATCTCTGGCTATCAGGTTACAAGATCACTCTTTTGTGGTGACTCATTTGAGCAGCAAAAAAATAATGAACGCTGATGCGTTTGCTAGGAAATCTGTTCTTCACCCATCTGAAAACGATTACATCACTGAAATACCGATTCTGAATATAAATATCGACGATATATCTAAATTGCAACACGACAACATTTCAAATAAAATAGTGCGATGAAAAATCCTGATGTGGCAGATTCCAAATCATTGATACAGATACGAAGTTACATTTCAGAAAACGGCGTACTGTACATAAAACATCTCACCCCAAATGGCTCTAAAAAATTCATATATCCACCCGAAAAAGTCAAGAATGACATACTGGTATCATTTCATGATAATCCTCTCAGTAGAGGACATCTCAGGTAATTTCGAAAATTGACAATAATAAAAAATAGATATTTTTCGCCACAAATGAAGGAAGATTTTGAGAATCACGTCAAGTCATGTGTCCACTGCCAGCATCGAAAAAGTGTACCCAAAGCACAAACAGGCTTATTGCAGCCAATAAAAGTTGGGAAACCGTTTCAACAAATTGGAATCGATATACTAGGTCTTTTCCCAAATCGACTTCAGGAAATACATGCATTATTACAACTCTTTGCTATGCTACAAAATGGGCGGAAGCAAAAGCTGTTATGCAAGGTACTGCAAAATGCGTAGCCGACTTCCTACTTGAAAATATTATTTGCGAACATGGATGTCTGGAGAAATAATCAGTGATATAGGCAAATGTTTCAAATCTGAATTGGTAACGGAAATGTTGGAATGCATTAGTAGTCATCCCACTTTTACCACCGCCTATCATCCGAAAACGAATGGGTTAGTCGAACACTACAATGGAACATTAGCCGCTTTCTTTGTAAATCAGGATTGGGATACTTATGTGAATATGGTAACTTTCAACTTCAATTGTTTTCATCAATAAACAACGAAAATGTCACATTTTTCATTAGTTTACGGTATAGAGCCCAGACTACTCATAGACGTAGCACTAGGGGTAGGAGATACCGAGGAAGAAGGAATGGAACAAATCTTGAGTCGTATAAAAAACGTGAAGAAGTTTTGGAAAGATTTCAGAAAGAACAACGAAGACAAAAAGACCGGTATGATAAAACTCACAGGTATACAGAGTGTCCGCTAAAAGGAGGTCATTCCATTAACCACATATTCCTTGAACAAAAACAATATGAGTTTTTAAATACCATTTTTCATTTTTGCCCTTCATATTCGATATACAGGGTGTCAAAGTTTGAATTCAAAAACTGGTTTCTTCTAATTACTCGCGTATTTGATAAAATATTAATCTCAAAATTGGTACATTACTTCAGCACAAAAAGTTACATCGTGTGAGGAAAACATAACAGAAAATAACTGTCAAATATTCAAAATACTGAGGGTCAAGTACACACTTACCCCCATATTTTTTTTGTACATGTGCTAATGACTTCCTATCTATTTTCCTTCAAGTGTTCAATCATTTTTGAGTATTTTTTGTCACTCGTGAAATTTCGATTGAATCATTTGTTTTTAAGATAATTCGAAAAGTACTGGTTATTGTTTGATGCCTATGCGGCTCACGGTAATCTCATAATGTTCACATACTCATTTATTTCGTCGAAATTGGAAGAGGGCGTATCTTTTTACGTACGAAAAGGTAAATATGGAAATACCGGGTGCTCAGAGCAATTGTCCTAAAATACTTTTTGCAAAAAAAAATTAAAAAAGTGTAAAAATTATTTTAATACATTCGCTCTTAGCACCCGGTATTTCCATATTTACCTTTCGGTACGTAATAAGATACGCCTTCTTCCAATTTCGACGAAATAAATAGGACTATGTGAACATTATAAGAATACCGTAAGCCGCGAGGCATCAAACAATAACCAGTACTTCTCGAATTATCTTAAAAACAAATAATTTTATCGGAATTTTACAAAAATCAAAAAAAACTCAAAAATGATTGAACACTTGAAGAAAATTAGATAGGAAGTCATTAGCGCACGTTTTGTTTCCCTGACACGATGTAACTTTTTGTGCTGAAGTAATGTATCAATTTTGAGATTAATATCTTATTAATTACGCGAGTAATTAGAAAAAAACAGTTTTCAATTTCCAACTTTGGCACCCTGTATATCGAATAAGAAGGGCTAAAATGAAAAATGGTATTTAGAAATTCATTTTATTTTTGTTCAAGGAATATATGGTTAATGGATTGACCTCCTTTTAGCGGACACCCTGTATATGCAGAGTATAGAGTTGGAGATAAAGTAATGGTTTATACGCCTGTCCGAAAGGTAGGCAGCTCCATTGCATAGGTGGTTTGGACCCTATCCGGTAGTAGGAAAAGTGAACGACGTCAACTATAAGGTACGAGAAAAGAAAAACAATAAATTAATTGAGAATACAGTTCATGTGGATCGCATGAATAATTTCCATGATCGCAAAACCGTCAGGTCATACCTCACTTACTTAAGCAATTCAGTAGAATTCTGAAACAATGTGAAGTTTTTCTATCGATGATCATTTCAAAAACAAACACCTGTTCAGTCAAGCATAACAGGAAAAAAGTACTATAGTCAAGATGTCGAATCACACAATCATAGTCGTATCAGTCGCAATAATGAATATTAGTTTTGGCGAGGTACACTCGAGAGAAATCAGCATCGTATCAGGAGCATATTGGTCTAAACTTTCCAATGCACTGATATATCAGTCCTCAGTTTAATTGGTATATTCTGCAGAATTTCCTTCATTGTCACAATCGTCTTCCTAATTGTATCCAGATAAAAAAGAATGCCCAATGAATACATACAAGGGAGATGTGATGTGTTCGAGAGCCAATCTCGTGCATTTTTTGGGTGAACAGTTTTCGCAACATCTGAAAGCTATACAATTCAGTCTAGGGGAAGAAGCCGCTAATTTACCATTAGAACGTCACAACTGGAAGTCAAGGGCGCTTGATTTTCTCGAAGATACGTTGAATTGGTGCTGTCCTGTCGCAACACATCACTCTATAGATCCGTTATTTGTCAAAGAAGAAAAAGTTGTAATTTGGGTTTGTCTTTGAACCAAAATCACACAGAGTTAGTAGTTGTCATAAATTCTATGAAAAAAGTATATTTCATAAATGACATCATTGTTATCAAGACAAATTTCAGATTTATTGCAAGGAATGCGTAAGGAAGTTTCTCAAGAAGTAGCGAGTTTCGGTAATAACACAAATTTTGTATGGCAGTATCTAATCGATTTGGCCTTTCAGAATATAGGAACACTTATTGCGAGTTTTCAACAAAAATCGAATAATTAGTTAATGCAGAAATAATAGAATCCCAACTGAAGTTGTAGATCCTACTTTTCTGAGACAATATTTGCAACGTATTGAAAAAGTGCTTATCAAAAATGGACGCAAATTAGTAATAAAACCTGAACATATGACAAGATATCTGCGGCTCAACTTTGTTACATGTGTTATGACAACAAATTCTGTTGTAGTGTCATTGAAGTTACCGGTAAGCGAGATGAATAATTCCTGGGAATTATTCAAATTGATACTATTTCCAGCCGACGAAGCGGAAATTTCAGAACTTATAACAGAATGCAAGCCTATTTGTTTCAACCATGATGAAACACTCATCAATCGAATTGAACCTGAGAAATTCGTCGTAACTCACTCACCAGAAAAATTTACAATGGAATGTCCCGAAAAAATTGAAACATCAGACGCAAGTGGAAACAGTAAGCTTGGATCATTAGAAATCAACCTAGCGTGTTTCCGTTCATTACAAGAGAATGACCAAGTATCTATTGCCAAAAATTTTTCTTGTGATTCAAGAGGCATGAATGATTTCGATTTAAGGCACATTTTACCAGCCATTTGGTCAAAATTTAATTCCTTCAGATTGATGCCCATTACCACATATACACAATTGAATTTTGAACACCTCTATGAATGTGTAAATAATAACTGGGATTTCGATATTTCCACTATAGAACTTAATTCTCCGAATTTCAAAAACGGACACTGGACTTTTGAACCAGTGCATACAGGAACTTGGACTTCAGATTTTATGGATAAAGGAAGTTGGTAAGTTATGAGCGTGATTAGTTGATTTTCTGATAGCCGTTTTAGTGATTGTCATAATGATGAGAAATCCATATTAACAAGGATTTGGTTCGTTGCCAGTTGTGAAAGCAGCTGATTTTAGTATGATTCTTGATGAAATTAGTGGAATTAGTGTTTTGTTAATAATTTTTGGATTCTTCATCTGGTGTGGATTTTACTTTTTTCAGAAACATAAAGGGCCTGTCAAGAGAGAAAAGTTATCGATAGATGTAGAAATGTACTCAGACTGATGAAAATGAGTCAAAAACGTATGGAAACAAGAACGTTCAGTCCAACATTTCGGAACAGAGGATATAGGCCTATATTTCATTTGATAAGTATTTGAGGTATGAGTTTCCATTTACTGTAGTGCATAGCAGTGTTTGTCGTTTTCCTGATTCATGTTATCAAAAAATTGACGATTATCTATATGTAGTATGAAGGGTATGAAAGAGATGAATGTATGATCAGTAAAGGTAAGTTAGGAAGCTCTTCTTTATTGTAACAGATAAATGGACCCAACTGATCTCGGACGCCTGGAGGACCACTCTTCGCTGTGTCAGACAAAACATCGAGGCGATGTTTTTTACATGGGGGAGTGTCGCAGACGCCACTGCCTATGCCACTGCCACACGACTTTGCATAGAACCAGCGACGTACATGCTGACTTAGCACCGGCGTAAGGGGTACGGAGGGGTGCCATATGATCATGTTACTTGTGAACTTATGTTAAACATGATGTTAGAAATGAACCTACCTCACTTGTTAATTTACCATCTGACAGACAAGTCAATTAGAACTGAGTAAAGGATTCTGGCTTTTATCTAGACACCACCATGTATTATTGAGCTCCTCCAAAAGAAGGCGTGACAATATCGTATATAACTTGAAATCTTGTATTCATTTGGAATAGGATCACGTGAATGAGAAAAAATTATTCATATTCATCAACATCGTGTAGTTCTTTTCATCTGTAGTACAATTTCATTATGTGCTAGAGCTTTCGTGTTATTTTTGGAAGTTTCAATAGATTAAACAATATCCAAATAAATTTCTCATTCCCTTGTGATGATCTTCAAGGAGCTCAGAATACTATCAACAACGACATTTAGTCAATATCTGATGGTTCATCTGCTCATACGTTGAAACTGAATCTAAAAAAATCGGTAGTCATATTATTTGGGCCAAAGAGAATGAGGAAATCTGCACTGATATCACTCAAAAAACGTATTGAAAACAACGAACTAGCCGTGGTTAATGGGACTGAGAACTTAGGGCTATACTTCGATCCTGAGCTGAGATTTACTAGGCACGTTAGTTACTTATGCCAAAGTTCTTATAGAACGTTGCGGTAGGTGGCTATACCCAAATAGAGACATTCTTTCCACACAACTCAAAATCAAACTTTGTGAATCGCTGATTTTTTGAAAAATTTTATACTTTGATTGTATCTATGGCCCCTCTTTGTTACAGTCTGGTGCCCATCGCTTATTGCAACGCATACAGAACTCCTGTCTCCGCCTATGTTACGGAATCCGCAAGTTTGATCACATATCAACTGTAATGAAACAGTCCGTATGGTAGAGAATGGAGAAATTTAGGAATTTGCATTTATTAACTAATTTACATGACATTTTAACTCCTCAATTACCAGATTATTCCTTCCGTTGACTGGCATCTTTCTCCAACATTGTTGGATGTTGGATCATATATAAAATATGTAAATAAGAAAATTAGGTAACAAGAATTGAAAACCATTCTACCACTCCTTTTTTTTTCTCATAGCCATGTAAACTTTTTAGGTCCACGGCCTTTATATACTCAATAAATAGTGTTGATTATTGGTAAATGTTGGTCAATTTAAAACTAGTGTACGATAAAACACTCAAACACTGTATAAACAACAAGGTGAATATTGGAATTTGTGATATAAAAAATGTTCCCACATATTTACAAACCCCGTCGATGAAAAATCTACAGATAAAACTAGAAATTATCTGAATTCATGGCATAGTCTTGGCATTTCTCGTGAGTGTTATATATTTTTGCGAAGCGCACAGCATCAATGTTACAAATATGGAAAATATATAGGGTGTTTTATCTGAAAAAACATAACTTTGGGTTATATCCGGATCCAACTCTCTTCGAAAATCTGACTACGCCACTGGATTTAACGTGAAAAAAATCATCAGACACACAGCAATGTGCATAATTATCCAACAAGAAATGCGAAGAAACTACATCTAACCAAATGCAACTTAAGTAAATCCAAAAAATCACCAAAATATGCAGGTCCTGAAATTTTCAATAAACTCCTTGATAATCTGAAAAGCTTGAAATCTTACCAAGCATTCAGAAAAGCTTTGAAAGAATACTTGGTGGAAAAATGTTTTTATAACTTTGTAGAGTTCATGCAATGGATAACCACTAAATGTACCTACTAACATCTTCACCCAGAATGAATAATAGGTTGCTACACACTTGTATGTATTCATTATCAAAACTTGGAACTATTTTGTATCTTATTAATATTTATATTTTCAATGTGTAATTTTATATGTAAGTACGTAAGTATGTAATTTTATGTTTAAAAACATGTCAGTTTGTACTAACTGCCGGACTCTGATTTGACGAAACCTACTGTGAGTGTTTTTGGTAAATGAAGACTTATTATTATTATTATTCTTTACTTTTTCGATGAGTTGAAATTTTGTGTACGGAGTATGGAAGTTCGAAAATATGGAATGTTTCTCTTGCAAACGAGAAACAGGCGAATATGTTCTTTCTCTTGACAGTTGTCAGAGACCATATACGTATAAATAACTATATGGATAACAAGATCTCATAGTTGATGCCAGAAATAAAAACAAAAGATAGTCCCCGGGGATTAATAGACTTATGCGCATGCGTCAATTCGAAATTAGAAACGACATGAGATTGACGATTGCTATACGAATTTGATGCCCTCTTCAGTAAACGTATGATCATTATTGAAAATCGACAGAATTTAGTACATAACCTGAAATTCAATGTTTATTTTGATATCTGAATCCATTCTGAATCTGAAGCCTCAGACAAGAAATCATGACCGAGACTTCACTAGAATTCATATTTGCGAAGTTTTGGTGGATCTGAGGAAGCAAACAGCTTCAATTCGCGGTTTCGGAACGAGTTTGCTGAAGTTTTTTATTGTCTCAGAATACTTCCAATAATGGCCAACAAGTGCAAGACATTATAAACATACAAATGTACAGCTTCCCAACATAATATGCAAAATTATACGAAGTGTGGCAGAACATTACAAAAATTGGGAAGCCCATTTACAAATATATGTGCCTGTCTGTAGCAGATACTTATTCTCAGAAACAGATTATGAAGGTAATTTCTTTCATTTTGAGAAAAATATCTTTACAGTGTTCTATGTAATGTGCTTTTCTTTCAAGTTTCAAGGGATTCCAAATACAATTGCAGAAGTTGGTACATTTTCTGTGATGCAGATTACATACCTCCACAGAATTCACCAATTACAATGCATCAAAATGTAAAACCTGTGATCAATGGATATGAATGGGAAAGAGGAAGGTCACATACATAAAAAAATAGAAAATGACTCTAATCCTTCTTCAGCTAAATCAACCAAATCATCCTCAGTAAGAGGATCAAATGAATCTGATAATGACAAAGATGCTGGAAGGATAGAACTTGCTTACCAGAGTGCTGATGCAACTTCCACCAGGACTGATCTTGTGAAAGTGGCTATGATGTTTCCATAGAAAAGACAAGTGCAATTTCAGTAGCCAATCTAATGAATTGTTTTTCCACTTTTTCTGTTATAATAAAAAATGTAATGAGTACCTACTCAATTTTGCTTTATTTCAACATATAAACCAGAATATGATTAACACTGTGAATAATTTAAAGCTTCTGATTCTATACAAGGAATAAGAATAAAATGATTATGAAATATCTCCATTATTCTCAATCTCAAGACCATGCTCAAGTGTGATTCTGATAGTAATGGAATCTTTTCAAATGTTGTTCTTCCTGCTTCATTGTAGAAATATAATTATGTAGGGCAGTTGATTTGTTATCTGGAAAATGAATATCAGTTACCTATTTATGGAAGTTAGATATTATATAAGACTTACAATTCACCAAGAATTCAGAATTATTCTTTTTCACCAACAGCATGATTAATTTTGTAGGAACAGTTTCTTCAATCTTTGTCTTCCTTTGATTGTAAAAGCTAGTTACATCACATCTATACCTGACTTTCTTCACCACTTGCTTGGGTGTGAGCTTCACAACTGAATTCTTCCAGTTCTGCAGTTCTTTATGACTACCTAAAAATGTAGTTGACATTTCAGTAAGCAAAAGGATCAATGGAGCATAATTGACTTCATGAGGCTTCAGCATACACAAACCAAGAGTTTCAAATCAGCAGAAGTTTCATCAGCTCAAAGATCTCAAGTTTCTGTATACTTTTCACTTCAACAAATTAACATTATTTCTTGCTTTGTATACCTGTTCGTCTTCCACCATCGGCCGATTTTCAAAAGCACTCAAATCGCTGAAATTTCGAAATAAAAATGATTGGAATCAAATGTGGAATGTGGCTCTCATTGTTTTCCCCATTCCACTGACAGCTTTGACATCAATATCAATGCTTTGATGTACTTTTTCTGCTATCTGAAACATTTTCGCGGAGGGATATTATTTTCAGAGGCATCGGAAAGAAACTTCAACAACATAATAATATATAAATAAAATTTAAATGAAATTCATCCTCCATTTTGACTCGTGAATTTGACAAATTTCGCGCATGCGCAAATAGGTATTTGCACCCGCAGACTGTCATTTGTTTCCTCAAAACTGGCTTCACTTTTGACCATTGGAAACATAGGATGTTATCCGTATATATTTAGTAGGTATATGTCAGAGACCAACACCCAGAGAATGTACAGGGTTGAATGCTAGTGAATTGAGAGTCAAGGACCTCAAAGGTCAAAGACTTCTCAGATTTCATTGTGAAGACTGGAATAATGGAATTGAGCTCATTCCTGAACTGTTACTGAAAATTGATGATAAGGAAAGTGAAATTAACGAACTGGAAACAGTTTTGAACAATGTACCTACGTTAACAATATGCGAAAAGGGGGATATGATATCCGAAACGATTGATAGACAAAATCGAGCTTCAAAATCTCCTTCATAATTTTCAATGTAACAGGGTCGAATATGAATTCGCAAAAAGAGCATATCGCTGAAGATGATGAACTAGTCCATCGTAGCCTTGAGGGTATAAATAGAAATATAACTGAAATTGAACAATTCAGACTTGCAAATTTCTCACCAACTGGAAATGGACTAATGAAGGTGATAAAGAGTCGCTGGAAGATTCAATGTATGTGTTGAAGAATGAAAACCTGATGAATATTTCAAATATACACTATATTTTCTCAATGAATATACACAATGCAGGTGACTCAACAAGTCACCACACTTAGAAATTCAGAAATCTGAACTTCAACAACTTGAACTATATTCGAACAAAGCCAAAATGTTGAACAAAATTGCCCAAACCATTGGACATGTATTATCGAACCTATCAATACATCTCAAGACAAGTGGAATTCTGGCCTCCTTGAAAGTTAGTACCATTATTCCCATTAAGAAAATTACAGGTACCAACTATAAATGCATCTGAATTCAGACCTATGAATCGACCTCCAATTGAAACAGTTCTGCAAATTGCTGTTCATGATCAGCCTACAAAACATATTTTGTGCAATGATATTTCAGTAAATAAGCAACAGGTTTTCGAGAAAACTATTATTGCGAAACATTACTACAACTATCACTGTGTAAATTCGAAAACGATTCAGATAGTGACCAGTACGTTATCAGTGTTTTTTCAGATTTGAAACAAGCTTTTGAGACTATAGATCGAAAAAATTTGATGTCAATATGGTATAAGTGGAAAAGTATATGAATGGCTCAAAAACTACTCAGATGATCGTAAACAGAAAATACTCATGATGAAGGAATCTCTCAAGGTAGTATATTAGGGCCTCTTCTTTCCGTTTTATATTTATCGACATTGAACTACTTGCAGATTGTGAGTTCATAAACCTCTACGCCGACGATACTATGATAGTATGCAGTGATTGAAGCTTGGAGCATTTAAACAATGAATTCAGTCTCGATATATGTTCACAATTACTTGAACATAAATCAACTTGGATTGAACATTCAGAGAAAGGAATAATTATAACGACAAAATATAAATATGATTGCACCAACAGTGATGATATAAGTTTTATGATGAATAATGAGGAAATTGAAATAGTTCGAACTATCAAATACTGGATTTTCAGCTAGATAATGTACTTATTATCATTCGAAAGTCACTTAGAATAAATCTACAGAAAGATATCAGAAGAACTTGATTTTTTCAATAGAATTGCTGAATATCATCAACAGTTGATACCAAAATTACCATATACAATGCAATAATCCAACCCCACTATGATTACTGTGCATCGGTGTATTGTTTTTATTATATCTGAACAAAATAAATCAACTTCAAAAATTACAAAATCATAGTATCAGGGTAATTTTGAATACAAGTCGTGATACTCCTATTGTTTTGATGCAAAATACATTTCAATGGTATTCAGTTGAACAAAGGATATATTATTTCACTATGAAAGTTGTTCCCAAAATACTGAACGATATGGCTTCAACTTATTGTAATGCATATTTGATTTCAAACAGGGATGTTGATAATCACTTAGCAAGAAACTGCAACGATATTCATATTCCCCGAACAAATGATGAAAAAGACAAGGAATTCAATATTCTTCGAAAGTTTTCACGAATTTAACAAACTACCTGAAGAAGTTGAATACATCAGTACTTCATTGATTAGTTTCAGAAACAACCTCAAAAAATATTCGACGATGTAATTTTGAAAAATGTGAGTATCATCATATCTGTTTGAATTCATATGTATTTCATACTCTCCTACATTATTATTATTATTAACATCATCATTATTAGAATTTGTACCTGTTTTTATTATTATTATATGATTATTTTGATGGAGTGTAGTGTTATTGAAATTATTTAGGATGTATTATTATTATTATTGCTATTGATGTGAATGTTATATTCGTTGTACATACATTGGGGATTCCTATATCGATGGATATGCAAAATGCATCATCTTCAATTTCTCCCTGTATATAGGTACCTTGAGAAGGAAGCGTGCTATAACAATATAGTTTGCGATATGGTGAGTTTCACAAGAACGAGATTCCTGTAAGGACATCGAAAATGGGACAGCTTGTACGAAGCATACATTATTCGATATGTGTTCGTCAATACTGTATTGTATAGTGTTAATGGAGAAGAAAAAAGCTTTAATCTGAATTTGTTAATGTTAATGCTTTTACATATCATATGAAAACAAGCAAAGCAATTATTCTTGCCATCGTGTAGTAATGAAAACAAGACACGAACGGCGCAAAAAGTGCACGACAATGAGTTTACGAGTCGCGTCGTTAGGTCAAGTGACGTCACATTCTGGAGCCACTTTTATAACATTATAACTCGTGAAAAGTTTGGTTCAGTGAAGAAACATTTATTTTTCGATACAACGGTATAGAAAAGTGAAATTGAATTGAACAGTACAAATATTCAGTCAAGACTACCCAAAGTACATGAGAAATGATCTATAAGTAGGTGAACTAAAAATACTGATTCGATTCCTGTTTCTGATTACAAGTCATATTAATGATTCTCTCACCAAATTCTTTTCAATTGATCCATATAAAAATCAAAGTTTATTCCTAAATCTGACCCTCCTTGATTTGAAATATGAAAGTACGGACCTGACTTCAATTTCCTACAATTGTTTACGCTACATAATGTTGTGATATGACTCACAGTGTTTCGAGTCATTCAATATAGGGAGAAGTGAATTTTATCTTTATGTTGCTTACTTAGTGATTCATATCAGTAGTACCTATACGCATAAAGCTGGTTCTCGAAACACGAGTTGTCGATGAGTTTGTAGATGAATATTTATTGAATATAGATTTACTCCATAATATATTAGGAGAAAAAATTGATCTAATCGTCATAAGTTTTCTAGTTCAAGTGTTATAATGGGCTGCTTCAGAGAATGCACTGCAGGATTTGCGAAATATATACTGATTTTCTTCAATTTACTCATTCTGGTGAGTATGATTATTTTACTATACTTAAAAACATTTGTACGCATTAAAGTGTGAAGTACGTTCAACATTCAAATTATATGAACAGCTGAAGTTACCGTTCATGCATAATAAAAAACCGAGTGGAAAACCCAGTAACGTATTGTTACAGCATCATACTAAGTTATTGCGCATTTTGTTTGAGCTGTATGTATGTTTACCTACCATTTCATTTTATGTCACTGACTATATCGATTGAATTTTTCTATGAGATTTCTGATAGAGACATTTTGAGCGCAGTTACTTTCTGGAGCAAACTGTGGGGCAGATCATTTGATTTTCACTATATACAAGTAGATACATTGCGTTTATACTTACATTTTCATCTACAAAGGCGAGGATAAAAAATCTCAAAAATCTAGAGAAATAAACAATACATGATATTATGTTCTGTATTGAATCTTTCCTCTCCGTGTAATCCTGAATAGAAGTCCAACCTAGAAATTATCAAGACCTCAGAATTCTTGACCGAGAAACTGAACATAAGATTTCGGATTTTCGGGATTAAAACATATTGTTAGCCGAATCGCAGCTATACCTAGAGCAAAGGTTACATGAAAAAAGTTTTGGGAAAATCCTAGTGCATTCAAAAACCAGCTTGAGATCCACGATCAGTCAACTGATTTCATAAATATCGACGATGAACCAAAAATGACGGATTCCGTTTTTAGCCGGTGACTCCAAAACATTAATTTGACAGCTGTCAATATGATGTAACATTATCGAGACTCGTTTTCCAAACAAATTGGATGGCGTGTATGACATGTCTCAATCGTCTGTTGTTATCTCACAAACAGCCACTTTCATTTTCCTCATGGCCGACATATTGTAATTTTCGGAAAGAGCGTGGAACTTTCAGTCTTTCAATCTCTCACAGGTGCATAAAAGATTCCATTATCATCGAATTAGCACGCTCCTTGGAGTTGGGTTTCAGTTTTTTTTTTTAAGGAGGCCATGATTTCTGGCAAAATATAACTTCAATAAGTACATACCCACCTAGGTCCCGCGTCAACATTGAAAAAACTCATTCCATTTTCAATACAACAGGAAATCATATATTTCGGGACATATTCCCTTTGATTGTTGAAAGAAAAACAATCTAGTAAAATCGTCGTCAATTTAATTGACACTTGAACTTTCGAGCAACCCACAAGTAGATACAAAGTGAAAATAAAACTCGCGACAGAAATATTCTACAAATTGAAGTGATGTTATGTAATTTGAAGTCATATCAAATTCTTGAAGGCCTCGTAACTCAACCTAAACAGAATTGCTGAAGGACGTCCAATTGCATTGATACATTTTTGGCATTTGAAGACTGTTTTTCGTGCAGCCCTATGATTCTGAATGTGTCGCAGGATCTATATAGGATCGCGAGAGGATCAAATTCATACACATTATTGTTAGTGTAACCTCAGATGTAGGAATCTATGACCAAAAGTTCAGGGGTTTCTAGAAGGCCAAGTGATTGAAGCATTGATTGAAATAATTATTTCATCAAACTGCTCTCTTAGGAAGTTCCTGACTTGGATGATGTTGTGAGCCAGAAACTCATCATGTTGAAACCCAGTTCTTCTGAACTCATCTCCGATTATAAAAGCTCCTAAAAACTGCACAATCCGGTTCCGAGAAAACTCTACGTACCTCCTTCCCGTTCAGGTTGTTTTCAAACAATAATATGGCGATTTAACGTCGAAAGTCAGAGCCTCCTTAGATGAGAAAAAAAGTGTGATTTATCCAGACCCAATTTCAAAAATAAGTCATCGTGGCCTCCTATAAAAGAATGTTGTAGTTATATTTCGATGATACCCAATTCTTTTATGTACCTACTTGTGGAACATTACTTAACTGAAAATATCACGCTTTCCATAAATTATGAATTCCTATTTGATGGCCATAAGGAAAATGAAAGTTGGGGCGATTTCCGAGATAAAAAAGACGATTGAGACATGTCATACACGCTTACTTATTCGTCTTGAACAAGTGTCCAAATAATGTCACTTTTTTCAAATGGCATGCTGGAATATCTTCCACCACGCACCTAACCGTGAGCTTTGGTCTCCGTGACTGCCATTTTTTCCTCATACTTTTATATGTAGCAATTCGATTAACAATGACTGCTATAATGAAATTATAATTCATCCATCTCTTTTCAGCTGGCTGCTTGTCTACTGATAGGATTCTCCGTGAAATACAGAATCAATAATGCAGATATTGATGTTATGTCCATAAGTACATTCACAATAGTGGTTGGGGTAATAATAGCCCTCATTGCTTTCTTTGGATGCTGTGGAGCCGTTGTAGAAAACTCTTGTATGATAACAACGGTATGTTGACTTTTATTACTCACTACAGAACTGACACAAAGTCTATAAACGACATAATATATCCATAAGTTATATCCTAAAAAATGATGACAGTGTAGCTTGTTGAATAATGATCAAAACAATGAAAATGATGATGAAAATCACATCATTTTTGAATACGGGAACGTACAGTGATACGATATGAATGAAATGTAATTTTTCCTCCTACCCCTATAGAAAGTACACATACTTTCCTCCCTCAAATCAGGGAGGAAAGTCATACTTTTTCTCCCTAGGGAGGAAACGTACTTTTCCTCCCCCTCATTTCAAGTAAGTTGTAAACGATGAAACTTGTGAACTCATTATATTCATATTGTTTCCATAATTTCTAGAACATGCTGTATATCCTGTTTTTTGGTAACAATCAAACATTAATGTTACTCCAACGTAGTTCTTTAATACAAATTTCAACTTCAGGAATCCTAGATATACGTTTTTCGAGTTCAGAATAAGAAAAGCATAGTATGCTGTGGCTCACTGACAGTAAACACGGCGATTGACTTTTAAGGTGCAAACTCGCTACATTCATTAAACTTAGTTGAATTTTTGAAAAATAGAGATCGATTCAAGTGATTTTGAATTTCCAAATACACCACCTAATATTAAGGAACAAGCCAACATAGCGTCATTAACCTTACTACCACAAAAATCAAAAGACAGGTATGAAAAACAATGCACATTATAAGCAATGGGCTGAAGACAACAAGATACATAAATATTCAGAAAATATTTTACTGGCATATTTTTCACAACAAGGAAAATCATTAAAAGCTTCAACACTTTGGTCTAGATATTCAATGCTACGCACAATGATACAAATGAAGGACAATGTCGATATTAAATATCCAAAGTTGATTGCATTTCTAAAACGTCAAAATGCCGGATACAAACCAAATAAAGCTAAAACTTTTACAAGAGAAGAAATAAATACATTCTCAATGGAAACCTCCGATTATGTTTTTTTATTGATGAAGGTAAGAAATGGAATCCCATGCAAATAATTCAATTTTTGATATAAAATATTCATAGGTAGTCCTTGTTATTGGAATTTCTGGAGCATGTCGATGTGATGAGCTTATTAAAATGACTATGGATGATATTGAAGACAAAGACAATCTTTTAGTCATAAATATCCCCACTTCAAAAACGTATAAACAACGAACTTTCGTTATCAATACTACAACAGGTAACGGCCCAAATTTTGTTCAAATCGTTAAAAAGTATATCTGTCTACGTCCTAAAACTGAGCATAAACGATTGTTGGTATACTTCAAAGCAGGCAAATGTGTAAATCAAGTGGTTGGCAAGAATAGTTTATCCAAAATACCACAAAAAATTGCAAAATATCTCAATCTTCCAAATGCCGAACATTACACAGGGCACAGTTTCAGAGGAACTTCAGCAACTCTGTTAGTAAACGCTGGTGGGGATATTTTAGCTCTAAAACAGCATGGCGGTTGGAAATCAACCAATATCGCAGAAGGTTATGTAGAACAATCTTACACAAAAAAAAGAAAAATTTCTGACCAAATTATGGGAAATAATGTAGAACCTGAACTTGATCAAAATCAGCCAAGCACTTCTAGAAGTTACCACCATTACAATGTGCTAAGCGAAAATATTTCAAATACTATAGCTCCTGTTCAAACCCTATCTTCTTCCAATGGTGTTCATATAAGTGCTGCTCAAAACTGCACATTCAAAATTAACATGAATAATTCTAAAATAAAGTTAAACAATACTATGTACTTAATTGTATAGCATATATTGATAAATTTGTTTAATAAATAATTTTTGTGTATTTGTGTCGTAAATAAATTTTCAAAAATAGGTGGGTAGGAGGAAAATTCATATGTATCACATGGGAGTAAAAGTGCCTTTTCCTCCCTTGGATGTTTACTGCCCTCCGCTTCGCGTCGGGCTGTAAACTACATCCTGCGGGAGGAACAAATAGCTATTCTGTAATTCATGTTCACACACTGATGTCAAAATAAAGTAGTAAGATCAGCACAACAATCGGTTGAAATGGCGGTTGTTCGGAACGTTCAATCCACGCGAATGTGTCTTTGAGATGCACTTAATTTCCAACAAGAAATCAAACATTTAATACTCACGAATCTTGACGATTTCAAGTCCAGAAAAGTACAATGAGCGTTCATTGAACGTCCATATTCAGTGGAATAGATATTCAGAAAACATCCAAATAACAACCATCGTGGGAATTTTCTAAACGTCCAATGTACATCCATTCTATACCTGAGATACAGATTATACAATGTATCCTGCAGATGATGGGTAAAACTTCGAAAAAACTGAAAACTCACGAAAAACTTGGTTCAGAAGTTATTTTCTTAATCAGGGAATTCCACAACGTGAAGAAATTATAACCACAAAGTTAGATGAGCAATGAAGCACTCAAAAATTTAATTAAAGTTCAACAGATAGCGAGATGAAAAATAAAACACTCTTCTTTCTATTATACAAAAGCTCTTCGAAGTGGGCTCCATTGGCACTCTCTAATGATATTTCTTCAAACATTTTCTAGAAATCATCATCATCAGTTGTAACAAGTGTAGGTATACTCTTCTTACCCTCTATGCTAGAACGAAATTGAACTGAATGGATTCAACAGGTAGCAAGCAATATATCATGAACCTCAATATTCTTTCTTGATGATAACTATAATAACCAATTACAGGAAATCTTTCGTAACGTAGATCACAATGACCACTATGATAGGTAACTGCACAAACTATAATCAATAAAAAAATCACACTATCCAACTATTCAGGAAACTTCTTTCCAATAACACAAGTTTATCATTTTGAACGCCACCGCGTAAACATCAGTGCTGAACATGGCGATTGATGATATATTGACCTCTAACCTCACATATTCTTCCGCTTCAACAGATTCCCAGACAGCACCAGATATTCCATGAATATTCATAGAATATTCTTTTTGGATATTGCGAATATTCATGAACATGCCAGAGATATACATATCAACTATGGAATATTCCCTGAATGTGCTGGTGGGGAAAATTTTGTATATTCCCGGAATATTACACAAGGAATATTCCCTATATATTCAGAATGTACCTATAATATTCTAGGAATATTCAGATAATATTCGGAATATTCCTGGAATAATACAGGAATATAAATAAATGAATAATCCGGGAATATTCCGTAATACATATTCATAATTAAAAAAAGCTGACCCAAGATGGGCTCGAACTCGGGACTTCCAGACTGTCAGATCAACGCCTTAACCACTTGGCCAGTAATCTAGTTGAATAATAATGTACATAACAATTTATTGAATTGCGTTGTTCAGAAGGGAACCATAAACACTTCCAGTTCCATATGGGCTCTTAACATGTACGATGATCTGATTGAGTACTTTGATCACTATCAAAATTGTGGAGACGACTTTTTGTTTTTGATCCCTGGTAACATAACCACTCCACTTCGAAATACGATGGACTTCTACCACAGATTTCAAAATCAATGTTTAATACTCACATCTATAAAATTGTGATTGGTTAATTTTCATACTTTACAATTTCATTGAAACACACATGGCAATATAATTGAAATATTCCATGAATATACAGGAACAGAATATTCAATTGGGAATATTCCTGGAATATTCATACCTGAATATTCCCTGCACTATCCAACTGGAATATTCTAGGAATATTCACTTCAGAATATTCCTTCTGGAATATTTCCTGTATATTCATTTTGGAATATTACTAGAATATTCACATTTGAATATTCCTTGAATGTTCCAGAGGCACGTATATATTCTAAGAATATTCGAAGGATATTCGGAATATATTCTTCCCTTTTAGCATATTTAGAGAATATTCTTGAATATCCAGTGCTGTCTGGGTTATCCTTCCTTCTTTCATTGGCCTAGAACGGTTGTTTGGACCAAAATTCTTCGTGTAACAAAAAATTCTGTCATCCATAATTATTATTATATACAAAAGGTTGGGACACGGCTCGGCTGTGGACTTCTGGGATAAAAATGAGTTGATTCATGCCAACTTACTTATATCAACAATCGTCTCGTTGAGTTGATACAAGGCGTTGAATTTCTTTGAGAAAAAAAAACAATTATCCTCATACCCTAACAACACAGGGATGTCCTAGGTACGTTCCTTTTTTGTCCCGCGGTACAAGGACATGATTGTGACATCCAGGGGATGTCCTGCAGTGGTTGTCCAGTGGACATCTTGCCCAGTACATTCCTAGGTTATCCTATTCGTGTCCCTGGAGTATCTGATATCCATTCACATCAGAGTCATCGAATTTCATCAAACTATTGAGTTGAATTTTTTTGAAAATGTTTGTTTCTCTTCCGGAAAATGATTATAATGAAAATAAAGAATAAAGTCTCAGAACTTCTTAAGAAATTACCATTTTTCGCAGACAGAAATCGTACACATGCATAATGCCCCTCATTTTTAAACACCCAAGAATGATAATAATTATACCCAATTCCTAATAAAGTTGTATTTATTCAGGTTTCTGTAGTTAATTCCTGTTTATAAATCTGTTTAGTACATAAATCTTCAGGAGGCATGATAGCCAATGGAGCAAGGTGCTTGCATGATAAGCCAAAGGTCCCGGGTTCAATCCCTACTCGACCTGCAACTTCTTTCTTTTGTCGAAAGGATGTCCCTGGGATATCCTTGGGACGTCCTAGGGATATTCTTTCATCGTACTTGGTACATCCCAGGGACGTACCAGAAGGACATCCCTTGGATGCCTTTTTTAGCGGCCAGCGGATGTCTCTGGGACATCCCTAGTATGTACGATGTCCCGACGAAGGACATCCCTGGGATGTCCTAGTATAAAATCAGGGACGTCCATGGGAAGTCCCTAGGATGTACTGGTGTTGTTAGGGTAAAAAGAGTAGGCTGGGATCAATTTTCATAATTGTTGGCAAGGCATGTTCTGTGACTGTAAGTAACGTTTTGAGATATTTTTTATCATCATCAGTGACTTCCAAGTGTTTCAAACAACCATCTCGCCGTACAGATTTGGTGATGAATTCTCATAGGTTAGACTGGGAATTTTCTTTTTTTTTTCAGGAAGATATTCCCTTCAGAAATATTTTTTCGAGGTTCATTTGCGAATAAATAATTTCTGATCTGGGGCACCTTATGCATTTTCAAGAAAAATAATCCGGTTGGGACACGGCTCAACTGTAGACTCCTGAAAAAAAATTAGTTCATTTTAGCCAACTTACATAATTATATCCAAAGTAGTTGCGTTGAGTTGGTACAAGGCGTTGGAGTTTTTTGGGAAAAAATAATTTTGCTCATACAAAAAGTGAGCTGAGATCGATTCTTTCAATTTTCGGCATGTCATGTTCTGTGACTGTGAGTCACATTTTGAGGTGTTTTTGGGCATCATCAGTAATTTTCAAGTGTTTCAAACAACTATCTTGCCGTACAAATTTTGTGATAACTTTTCAGAGACTAGGCCGGAAGCAGAAGCAGATATTCCCTTCAGAAATATTTTTTGTATAGATATTCCCTTCATTTTCTGTATGTTGCTAATTTCTGATAAGACTCCAGATTCATTTTCGAATGAATAATTCCTGATCTGATGCATCTTCAAGAGAAAATCTCTAGTTGGCTGGAATATCTATCCTTTATACTTCTAATCAGTAATATTCCTCATTTCCTTGTCAAAATAAAATAATTTCATTGTGGAATTATAATATTCAGAGTTTTTTGTTAGAGTTTCTTGTTTCTTATTATCATTTATTTTAGTATATTGTTTCTTATTATCATTTGTTTTAGTATATTGTTTCTTATCATTATTTGTTTCAGTTTCTTGTTGAGTTTATCGATGATGGCTAAAACGGTCCTTGGTTTTTGTATAGGAAAGTGTCGAAGAAGCGTTAGAGTTTAGCAAGAAAGGTTTTCTAATCGTCCCGTGCCGAATCATGAGACATTCGCAAGAATTGAGAGACGTCTTCGTGAAAATGGTGAATTCAAACCATCCTATGTGAATTGTAAGCGCCCTCTTGCAATTCGCAATCCACAAATGGAAGGGAACAATCTGGAGACCTTAAAAGAACATCCTGAAAGAAGTCCACAGTGTTATTAGAGAGCAACTTCTACATCCCATCACCTTCAAAGTGTACAAGAACTCCTACCAGCAGATCTCGAATCGAGGCTAACATCTTGTAGTTTCATACAAGGAAGTCGGGCTGAAGATCTTCAGTTTCATAATAAAATTCTCTTCACCGATTAAAAGTGCTTTACCAGAAGAGGTATAACAAATTCACATAATCAACATGTGTATTCAGATGGAAATCCATCAAATGCGATCAGACAACGTTATTTTCAGCAAGAGTGTCGACTCAATATATGGGCAGGAATAATCGGCAAATATCTCATAGCCCTCGTTGTTTTACCCGCTAGGTTCAACGGTGACATTTATTCAAATTTTCTCCAGCATACATTACCGGGCTTATTAGAGAATTTGTCATAAGATACTCTACTCCTGTGAACACAGAAAATGAACTTTGGACGGAAATTAGGAACGCCGCAGAAGAAATCGAGCATGATCGACAAGTGCTGCAGAATGTACAGATCAATTTTTCACGTAGGATTAATGCATGCATTCAAGAGGATGGTAGCCACTTCGAACAATTATTATAAATCAATCATCGACTTATTATTTGTAGCGCGAGAGTTTTTGTAAAGCTTTCGAGGACCAGCAACATATCAGTTTATTTACAATAAGAAAACATTGTAGCTTTGATCAATAAACAGTCGGACTACTTAGATTAATTTTCAAAAATGCGCAGGATGCATCAGATCAGAAATCATTCATTTGCAAATTAACCTCGAGACATATCAAAAATTAACACATTACAAAAATATTTCTGAAGGGATTATCTTTCTGGAAAAAAACCTGGAAGTTTTTAATCTGATCTCTGAAAAGTTATCACCAAATTTGTACGGTAATATGGTTGTTTGAAACATTGCCAGGTCACTGATGATGATCAAGAACTTCTCAAAACGTGACTTACAGTCAAAGAACAAATCATGCCAAAAACTCGCCTTGTACGAACTCAACGAAACGATTTCGGATATAGGTAAGTTGGCTCAAATCAACTAGTTTTTATCTCAAGAGTTCACAGCCGAGCTATGTCCCAACCTTCTACAGACACCCTGTATATACTACAGTGAAGAATCGATATCAATAATCAATATTGAATGTTCAAATATGTGCATAGGTATGTGCAGGAATTGGACATACAGTGGATGTTCAATAGTAGACGTATATATAATGGTTTTCACTATTGGACTTTTGGATGAGTTTCCGATGGAATGTTCTTCTCTCAAGGATAACATTTTCATTTGCGATGAGAAAGAAATATTATAAACAGGATAATTATCCATTATATAAATAAATAACTCAGTCTTTTCATGTACATCATATGTACCTGGAATTGATGTACAACTTTATTATATCTACTGTACGTCCGTGTCTTGTACGTAAAATGGACGTCCATTTGAATTTGCGAGAAATAATTTGTTTTTTCAGTATGCAGTGATTTGTATAATAATATTCATCATTCAACTGGTTCTTGGAATATTGGCTATTGTTTCGATCAAAAACGGCAACAACGAACTGCAGAAGACAGTCAACGAATCTCTCGATGTCTATTACAACAATTACACCAACAAGGAATATGCTGATATTGTTGATTCACTTCAGAGAAATGTAAGTATGAAATATGGGAGAATTTAAACGCATGTGGGGATAAGGATGAGTTATAGTACTTATGCGGGAGTGCATTATTATTACATTATATTTTGACTAACACAAGAAGAGATGGATTTTGCGAGGTGATCAACAATGCTTGACAGCTACTACTATCCCAGATAGAACGAACACCTTTTGACGACCTTCTGAGGCGTTCACTATAATGTCCTGAAGACATCCAGGGCAAGCCTGTGAGGATGTTATCAGGCCGTCCTCCTGTAACCGATATCTTTTATAGATTCCGGATAACCCATATCATCTTGCAATGAAACATCTCTTTATGATTTTGTTCACTTACCTTCGCTCCTCTCTTATGATTCTTTTTGTCATTCGCTAAATTCTTTGCGAGTTCTTTTTGTTATCATTTGTCATTTCTAAACCCTGGGCATACTTCCTGATGCTGAATATACTGAAAGTTCAGGTTTGCATACAATCTTCCGTATATTCCGAAGAAGCCAGAACATCTGGGAACGGAACATCTGTGCTTCGATGATATCATCGATGTACTCAATAACCTCCTGAAAGAAATAATTCATTATTATTTCATATCTACTTCTACACAAAAAAAAAGGTTTGTTGCACCAACAAAATAATTTTGGTCATTTCCTTTTTGTTGAATTAAACACAATTTTGCGTAATCAACAAAATATATGTTCATTTCAAATAAGCAACCTAGTCAAAGACACAAAATAATTTCATCGAAATATTTGCTTACTTGAACAAAGGTTTCATTTCATCCAACAACATTTATAGTTGACATAGAACAAATTTTGTTGATCCAACTATTATCTCATTGTTCAATCAATCATATGCATTTTGTCTATACGATAAAATTAAATCAATTTTGACAAAGATATAACTGAATACAACATCATATTTTGTTGAGTCAACAATCATTTCATTGTGCAACGAATCAAAGGTTGTTTTCTATTCGACAAAATTGAATTGATTATGACAACATTATATTTTGTTGATTCAACACATCACAATCAAGAAATATGTTGTTATTTCAGAAAAATTACTTTGTTGAACAGAACCCACAAATACATTATATCAAACAAATATTTTGTTGAATGATTATCTAGTTGCATTTTTGCCACCAGGTGGCGTTTCTTCCAACCTTCCTACGCTTGCCTCGATTGGGGTGTACTTATACCTACCTAAAACATCCATTTATATTATTATATTAGGCTGTCCTAGGATTGCTTATGACGCTAATACAAGCTACTAGTTTTGAATCAACTGAGGAAATTGATCTCTAATTTCTCTTGGTTCTTAAATTCAGTTATTGTATTTTTTTCAATTATTCAGCAAAATATTTTGTTAATTCTAAATACAATTAGCTTGACCGAAGAATATATATTGTTATTTTAACATATTCACTCTCTGAAAAACTGAACATTTTGTCACGAATGAAATAATATAATCATTTCAATCAACTGAATCGTTCTCAAGAGCAGATATTAAATTATAGGAACATAATAGCATTTGTTTATTCAACCAATTCCTGATGCTGTTAATTCGAATCATTAATGAGTTACGTCAAATTGATTTTGAATTGAAAACTGACAAAAGACATTCGTTGCGGTGGAAAAATACTTCGTCGTGGATATATGACACTCAGATTTTGTTGAATTCACAAAAATTTTGTAGTTTCAAACAAATTTTTTTTTCTGTGTATCAATGATTTGTGATACTTACCATTATTCTCCAATTTCTGAGAGAAATGTCAACATCAAAAGATTTTGAAACATGTTCAGTAACAGATTTGGTGACATTTATACATATTCATTGAATATAACCAAACTGTTATATCAGTGTATACAGGGTGATTCATTGAGAATGAAAAATCTCTGAAGAGTAATAACAAAAATAATGAGATTGGTCGAGGAGAAGAATAGAATATCCTCTCCTTCACCACCCTTTTATATCTATAACCAGCAATATTTTTATGGGGCATGTTGGGCTGAATCTTTATATTTCGGTGTTCACTATCTGTAGTTCAGATATTTGCAATTCCTAATTCAATAAATGGAATAATTGAAATGTTATAATTGGAACATAAATCTCTTCAAGAGCGAATGCCACAAAAACCGTTGAAGTAAGACAATACGATAAGGAGTACATTTTTCATGTGAAATTAATTAATAAAATAATTAATCAATTTAATTTAAGGTTAGTTTAGGCCCTTAATTTGTCAACAAGATTGTATCTTTGGACAATAAAGCTTATTCATGTTCATGTTCATGTTGCAAATTCATATTCCTGATGTCAGAAAACCTAGAAATACAAGATTTCATTCATGCTGTTGAAACTAACAAAGTTACTGTGAAATTTTGAAATAAAATCTTTCCCTAGAACATCCTGTACTTCCTAAACTAGCAACATCTCCATTAGGCACATTGGGCCTAATCCGCCTAATCTCATTATTTTCGTGTTTACTATGTGTGGTTCAGAAATATCTAATTCTCAATGAATCACCCTGTATATGGAAACGAACCACGAACAAATTAACCGTGATATGGATATAATTTTGACGTGCAATACCCACCTGACACTTGGTTGATGGAAAACTCCCAAATGTGTATAAACATCATATACAGAGGGTATCCCAGAATAACATTCGTATACTCCGGGATATAATTCTGCAGACAAAAATTAGGGAAAAAGTTCTAATCAATATGTGCAGAATTGCTTCCTGAAGGTGCTAGAACCCTTTGTAGGTTGTCCTTGAATGCAGTTTTTCTTAATTCTTAATATAGGGTTCAACAAATTCAACAAAGTTCTTTCGCAGCTATGACCACTTTTATGTAAAAATCTCAACGAAATCGTCGCCCTGTATTAATCAAAACGAACAACTGATTATTTGGCTTTTATTGTCAAAAGGATTTGATAATGGTCTAGTTTCGTTTCAATCCATAACGTTTTTAATATCTTTCATTTTGTACACAGGGTGAACCAAAACTAATGCCTCTCTTCTCAGTTTTTTCAAAGGAAACACCCTGTATTTCATGGCATTTTTAAAAAGTTCTCACAAAACACTTTCACTTTTTTCAAGCATTTCCTATACCTACATGTTACTGTTATCGGATTAATTTGATTTTCAAGAATAAAATCGACATGTTTGGCAAATGTAAGTCTGTTAGAGTAGGTCATGTCTGCTTGTTTCCAATTAACGAATCAATGGCCAAACACACACATACGCCAAAAATAAGATTTTATTTACATATAAACATAGATTTTCATATTAAACAATAATAACTAACGACAAAAAACCGAATATAAAAATCAAAATAACTTTAAACATTACTCAAAGTGACCTCCCATTACATTCAAACAGTGTTGTATTCTATTTTCGAATGATATACCCACACTGCATGTCCTGTCTCGTAGTTACTGGTATTTTGTATACCTCATTTTTCACATTCCCCCCATAGAAAAAAGTCAACTTTTGTTAGATCTGGCGATCTAGCTGGCCACTGAATTGGTCCTCCTCTTCCTATCCATCGCTCTGGAAATTGATCATCTAGTTGACCGTGAACTAACGCATTATGATGTATTGGAGCCTCGTCGTGAAGGTACCACATTTGCTGATGTCGTATTCCAAGAGAAACATTCTCAAGAAGTACTTGCAACTGATTCTCCAGGAAGTTTGAATATACTTCACTGTTTACTATTTCCCCAAGAACGTATGAGCCAATTACAAAAACTCCAACAATACCACCTCAAACATTCAAAGTCCATCTTGTTTGAGACGTTGTAACTATCACATAAGGATTTTCTCTTGAATAGTAGGGAAAATTATGGCGATTCAAACAACCATTTTTATGGAATGTTGCCTCATCCCCGAAAGGGACATAATCGAAAAAAATCTCTTTGATAACAAAATCTTCTTTGTGCCCAGTTACAAAGATTTGTTATTTGCCTGAAATCATCCTGGAGTAGTTCCTGGTGTAACTGAATGTGATACGGGTGCATTTATTTGTTTGACAAAATCTTTTGTACACTTCCATAGCTCTCTGAAATTTCTCGTAAACTTGTATTTGGATTATCCGTAACTGCTAGTAATACATTTACTTTATTTTCCAAGGTGATGATGGTTTTCGTTCCTTTCTTTTCATATACCAGTTCGATTAAATCGATCCATTACTTTCTCGAAATTTCTTCTTTCAGGTAAACGGCGATCTGGAAATCTTTCATGACATTCTCCTAGAACCCAGATCATATTGACTAATTCATTATTATACAAATTCATCATTCGACGAATTAAATGTTATGCATAAATAACTAGGAACTAACTTGATTCAAAACTCAGACTCATTGATTGACAGTAGGGTGACTCACATAACTTCCTTTTGTCAATCACGGCCAACTGTTATAGTACATTTTTCGCCAAACTTGTCGATTTTATTCTTAAAAATCAAAATAATTCGATAACAGTAACATTCATGTATAGGTAATGCTTAACAAAAGTAGAAGTGGTTTGTGATACTTTTTAAAAATGTCATGAAATACGGGGTGTTTCATTTCAAATAACTGAGAAAATCATCGGCACTAGTTTTGGTTCACCCTGTGTACAAAATGAAAGATATCAAAAACGTGATCGGTTGAAACGAAACTAAACCATTATCAAATCCTCTTGACAATGAAAGCCGAACCCTCAGTTGTTCGTTGTCATTAATACAGGGCGAGGATTTCGTTGAGATTTTTACATAAAAGTGGCTATAGCTCTGAAATAACTCTGTAGAATTTATCAAAATCTTTCATTTCCAGAATGGAGAAAATGAGTAGAATTCAAATTCAAGATAATATATAGGGTGTCCCATTGAAAAAAACATAACTTTGATATGCTGTGACCCTATGAAACACCCTGTATAATTCAAAATAATTTTGGAATGTGGAGCTCGCTTATCACTTCAATTTTGATATCGAGTTTTTTTTCGTATCTCTCAAGACAACAGAGTTATCGAACTTCGGAGTATAAGTTGATCACCCTGTATCAACAATACGCTCCTTTAGAATATTTGTTTTCGGATTTCGGTTATCCTTATATATTGGTGTTGAAGTCACAGTTAATCCCAATTGAATTTGGTAGGATCGCCCAGTTCACACTGTATATAAATATACAAGGTGTTTCAAAATTGTCCCCTGATATTTTTCTGATGATGTGGCTGATAGTACATTCACAATCGAAGTATACTATTTTTCTTGACTCTGTTCCTGAAAATTAATATTGACGAATATACTGACTCTTCAACAAGGACTGTGTGACGAATGTCGAACTGAAATTTCGAAAAACCTTCTCCATTCGTTAGATAGGAAAATATCAAAATGTCAGATTGTACGAGTAATCGCATGTTCATTTGTGAACATGAATCATGATATCGACCTAGTTTGTCAAATACGATAAGAGGAGGTAAACCTTTTTCATCGCTAAATAGCTATTTGGAAATGATTTCTAATGAGAGTTATCAGAGATTCTCCAAAAACAATAAGGTTGTTTGTGATAAGATAGTACCGTCGAATACTGGAAACAACTCCACAAAAACACTCCAAGCGGAAGTGGATTTGATGATACTGCAATGTGAAGAGATAATCCTCAATTATGTTGAATCGATTCAATATTTGGGGGCTGTCAGATTTTATAACAGACCGAATGATTTCAATGCTATCCCTTCAATGGGGTTGATCTCCCTATTATTAGATTTCAGACAAGAGTTGTTGGATGTATTACACTGAGAGAACGGTTTATTTTCAATAAATAAATTTCATTTATTGTTAACAAATGACATTATTGAACATGGACTTATCACAAACTAATGGTATTTTGAGATATAATAAATGAATATACAGTTCAATATTGAAATATGGAATAATATTGATCTCATGAGACATGAATTAAATATCAACAAATGAAGGGCTTTCACACTGAGTTGATGGTGACGTCAATATGTCAACACATACAGTCTTTCCAGTTGAAAGGAAATGACTGAATGACCAACCGCCCGAATATGGATATGTCTAGTGTCTAGCAACTTCATTTTTTTGAACGGAACACCCCGTATATTAACAAATTCCTAGAATTTCCTTTTTATTACAATACTCTTCTGTTGATAGATCCCTATACCAATCTCTATCGGTTTCCGAGATAAAAAATAATTTGTGTTGAATATGATCCAAAACATATCCCTAATTGAACTTATGTAAATCAGGGCTCTCGAATCATAAAGAGTTGATATTTCAGTGGTGATTTGGACAAACTTGATGTATTCAATTTACACCGAGAAGTCGCCTCCATATCATACAGGGCGTGCTGGAATTATTATTATATCCGTTGTTCATACAAGTGGTCAAAAGTTCATTTTTTCGAATGGAACCCACTGTTTTTCACTCAATAAATTGAAAGACGAATAAAAATGCTACAAGATGACATAGCATGTCCCTATACCTAAATCATCAAGTTTTCTCAATAAAGCCGCTTTTTGTGAAAATATATTTTTATGGAAAAGTTATTAATTTTAGATAGCAATGGAAATATCAAACCCATGACAGTTCGGTGACATTAATGATCAATTCAGTAATTGTTATTGACAGTGTTTCAAAAAATCTCCCAGAATGAACGCAAATATCGATTATTCAAACGAAGTTCTTATGGAGTTATATTTATTATACACGGACAATGTGATCAAATCATTGACAGAACTTGCAGAAAATTGAACCAAATGTATTCTGAATTGACATCAATGAACAAGAGGAAGTTTGTAAGATTTCAAAATAATTTCATCAACTAGGTATGTCTCGAAGTTTCCAACAACTCTATCAAAAATCAGCTTATCTAGCATATCTAGGTAAAAAGCTAGATTCACTGTAAGAGTACAGAAAATAACAGAATCAGGAGGAACGAAAGTAACAAAAGTATAAACAAAATATCTTATTTTTGCACAATAAATGCTCGAAATGTTGTCAACTACATTCTAAATATTTCAGAATATGCTTTTGTATGTGACTTGTGGTTGCCTTTTGAATTTCATGGGGATCCAAATTTTCAATACACCGCACTATTAATTCGCCGTCGCAGTTCTTCTTTGGTAGGCACTGGAGTACTGTACACCCTTTCTTTTAAAACATCCCTTAAAAAAAGTCAAGCGGCGTGAGATCAGGTGATCTCGGTGGCCAGTCCCACGGACCTAAACGGCCAAACCAACGATCCTCAAATATTTCGTGAAGTTTCCTGGAAACTTCCTGAGTTGAATGAGCTGGCGCCTTGTCCAGTTGGAACCATGAATTCCTATATTCCTCTAAAGGCAAATTTTCGAGGAAATTTGTCACAGTCGTCCTCAATATTTGAATATATCTCTCAGCATTCAGTGTGTCATCATAATTGAAGAAGCTTATTTTATTATTTTTCAAAATACAGAAAAGATGTAGGTCAAATTTTACTTGAAAACTCATTTCTTTTGTTATATGAGGAATATGATCATTCCAAAAATGCTCATTTCTTCTATTGAAAATTCCATCTCTCGTGAATTTTGATTCGTCGCTCCAAATTATTTTCGACAAAAATTCCGGATCCTCCTGGGTATGCATTAAAAGGGCTCCGCAAAAATGCACTCTCCCCTCAAAGTCTTCTGCACTGAGAGCTTGAACTTTACTGAATTCATACGGATGCATTTTGTGATTTCCCAAAATTCTTTGTACTGAAGCATGTGACACCCAAATCTTTTTCTGCACTGAGAATGGATGCTCCTGGATATGCATGAAAATATGCCAAAACGTCAACAATATTGTCTTCATTCGAAGTAACAGGTTTTGGTAATGTTGAAAAAGCTTTTAACTTTGAGCCATAGTTGATGAAATTATTTTGTAATCTCACAAACTTCCTCTTGTTCATTGGTGTTGATTCAGGATACATTTGGTTGAATTTTCTGGAAGTTCTGGCAATGATTTGATCACATTGTCCGTGTATAATAATGAATAACTTCATAAGAACTTCGTTTGAATAATCGATATTCGCGTTCATTCTGGGAGATTTTTTGAAACACTGTCAATAACAATTACTGAATTACTCATTAATGTCACCGAACTGTCATGAGTTTGATATTTCCATGGCTATCTGAAATTAATTTTTCTCATAAAATTATATTTTTCACAAAAAGCGACTTTATTTAGAAAACTTGATGATTTAGGTAAAGGGACATGCTATGTCATCTTGAATCATTTTTATTTATCACAATTTATTTTTCATCTAGAGAACCCATAGAGATAGGTATAGAGATTTATCAACAAAAGAGTATTGTAATAAAAAGGCAATTCTAAAAATTTTTCGATATACGGGGTGTTCTATTTAAAAAAATGAAGTTGCTAGGACTTTTTGATAGGAACGGCAACGTCGCAATTTCGAAAATGTTTTAGATCGATAGAACAGGTGATAAAATGTAAAATGCAGAATTTTCAGAAAAATCCTGCATCGCGTTCTCCATAAACGACTAACGTACAAAACATCGTAATAAAGAGAGCTGAATTCAGACCAAAAATCCAGGTGTATCGAGCATCCACTATATATTGATATGTATGATCTGTAACAATAAACAAGTTTTTGTTATAGGGAATATCAGGATTTTGTCTATTAAATAATCAGTACGGTATTTTTTGATTTCTTAAAAGGATTGCAAAGTATAGGAAAATATCGAAATATTGGGTTCTTCGAGGTCCATGATGTTCATTAGTCTCTGGTAGAAGTCCATATTGCTCAAAGTGGAGTGAAATATTTCACAGGAAGCAAGGGATGCTCGAAGTCATCCCCACAAGTTCTAATGATGTAAGGGTCATGTTTTGGTCTTATAAAAGACCATCTTCAGCCTAATCGAAAGTTCTGAAATATAAAAACGAAATGAAAGTTGAAATTGAAAGCATCACCTATAGTTTGTGCTTAACTTACTTGGAGTTGAAGTCATTTTTTTATGCTACTATTTTTCGAATTGTTGTCGATGCCCATAGTCAAGAATTCAAATATTCAACGAAAAAACGGGTTCTCAATGAATGAACTGCCCCATGCCCTGAGAGCGCGTACTATAATTTTCAATGAAAATTCCATACACCAAAATGGTAGGTATATGAAGAGTATTGCCAGAAAGTGTTGTTTTTGACAACACCATGAATCAACGGGTTTTGCAAGAAGGTGTACTTGAAGAAAATATTAATCAAATTGATGGAGCAAACAGCCAGTACGTGTTCAAATCTAAACTAATTTGGTTAGAAAACACCATGAGCATGAGGCATAGGTATAACATGCCTCATGGTCAGGATTTCATGTTTTATCCTTCGACATTGAATTCGACTTATGTCAATGTCTTGTCCATGTCATTAATTGACATTATTTTCAGTGTCTGAAGGTCCATGGTTCGAATCGCTGTGAACTTATCCCTGATATACCCTCTTCATGCTTGATGTTCAAACCCAAACCATATTCTTGATGCCCGAGATCTTTCATTGGGAAAAATTTTTGAATTCTGAAGTTTGAAACATTTCAAAACAATCATGGAAAACTGTCAAATCATTCACATGAACTGTCAAAATGTTCAAAATATTGTTTTTCTACTCACATAACTAAAATTGCATTCAGCGTACGGATATGTACCACGTTCTTAATCACGGATTGTCGATCTGTGATTTATTCAAAATATTAAACACGTTACCATGGCAACACGATTCCTTAAACACATTACCATCGCAACACAGTTCATTAAACACAGCTTCAGTGATTTGGGACATGTCTGGTCTGTCAATTGTATCAACTGTCAACTGTTATTCTCTAATTTTGTATCAGAATTATCCAAACAATATTCTTTTGTATCAGAATTCTTCATTGAAAATAAATGCGGAAAGTAGACGAAAGTGAACTCGAAGAGAATGTTCTGGTACTTGCATATCTCCAAGAAGTGTAAAAATGAAGCATCCATCTTCGAGAACGATTTATTTATTCTGCGCTAAGCATGACAATAAACGTGAAACAAAGGTTAGTAAGCAATGGCCTGGACGCGATTTTACTGAATATACTGCACGCTAGCACAAACCACGCCCACCATAATATGAATACGTCATATCTCCAAACATTACCGATATATTCTCGGATTCAGCACATCGCACTAAATATACTGTGCTCCAACGCAAGAATACACTTTTTATGATTTTGACACGAATTCGACTAAAGCTCTCTCGTTGTCATTCTCTTGTACGCCGGAAATTCATACACCCAAATGGTCTACTGGTAAGCGCTGTCGACTTTCAGTCTGAAGGTCCATGGTTCGAATCGCTGTGAACTTGAACTTTTTTTTGCAACTTCTTTTTTCACCAATGTTTTTTTACTTCATTCTGGTTTTCCTTTTTCATAAAATATTTTAAGTCAAATAGGTTAGTGCGTTTAGGATAAACAGTCTCATTTTATTCAATTTTGTTGAAGAACTCAACTTTTGAAATATATTATTAATCAATGTGTTTCTACACTCCAGTCGGTTTTCCTTCCTCAAAAATATTGCAATCAGGGATAGGTTAGTTCGTTGAGGATAAATAGTCTCTGAGTTTTGCCTATGTAAAGTACTTTGAAGATGAGATATAACGGTGGGCGTGGTATGTGCTAGCGTACAGTATATTTAGTAAAATCGCCACGGGGAACCCCTTTTTGAAAAACCCGTTGATTTATGGTGATATCAAAAATAAAACTTTCTGGCAATACTCTTCATATACTATTCTGGTATATGGAATTGTCAATGAAAATAATACAGTATTACGCGCTCCAAGGGCACGGGATTTATTGAGAACCCGTTTTTTCATTGAATATTTGAATTCTTGGCAATGGGCATCGACAACAATTCAAGAAACAGTAGCATCAAAAAAATTTTGGTAATTCTTTCACTTGAACTTTTATTTCGTTTTCGTATTGTAGAACTTCCGATTAGGCTGAAGATGGTATTTCATAAGACCTAAACATGTCCCTAATGATTATGTAACAACATCAATAAAATTTGTGGAGATGACTTCGAGCATTCCTTTCTACCTGTGATATGTTCATTAGATTGGAAAGTGATCAATTTTCATCTAATGCATACATTTTGGAGCACTTGGACGGATTAAAATGAATGAGATAAAATTATTTTCGTATGTTCATGGATATCTCAACAGTTGACGAATACTGATTAACAACGAACATATGCATGTTAACTATCAACAAATATTAGTTGCTATCTTATTGATTCCATGTTCGAGCATTGTTTCTCTAATCAAGGATTTCTGGATTGGACTTATATGATTTTGCACTCGTCATCTCGTCACGATAATCAATCCCTACAATAATCATCATCCACAGAGAGATTTTAGACTAAGGTATCTACACAATTGTGTAGATTTTGTACAAAGTTTGTTTCTGGAATGGCGACAGCACCAATTTGTGTATATTTTGCCCAATATTTTGTGTGAGAGACATTGTGTATAACCAAACAATTCAGTTTTGTATTTTTTAGAACAATTTTGTTCAAAAACCAAACAAAATTCCTGTACTTTCGTGACAAAGAATATATAAAATCATCCAATATTTTGTTGAGAATATATTACCAATTTGTGTGATATGTTTGCACAAACTGTGTAAGTGTGTGAATCGAGCATTACAAAATTGTGTAAATGTTCACAATTCAATGTGCTGAAATTAACACAAATTCGTGTATTTCTTGTACACAAATTTTGTAACGATACAAAAGTATGTGTACCAGGTGAACAACTAAGAACGGCTGTCGGCGTGATCTTGGAGTATCAATAGATATCGTGAATTGAAAATGTTATGTATGCATATTATAACATCATCAAATAGAGAAACTGAATCTCAATAACAGACCAGTGGAAACTGCAACATGATACCTTTTCGCTAACGGAAGATATTGACGATCAAAGTTGGAAAAAGGATTGATGACAGCCGTTCTTAGTTGTTTACTCGGTATACTTCCGTAGAATGTAGAATCTTCTGATTTAATAATGTCTGGCGAGTTGGTGAATGATTAATGATTGTACTTAACCCATTTAATCCCAAGTATACGAAAAATATGAAAACACGCGTTGTAGACAAAAAATATTCATTATCTAACATTCTGAAATGAGTTTTCGTGATCATCGACAATGAAAAAACCTAACTTCACAATGAAGTAAGATGGTTCATACACGCACCACTGGCAAGAAAAGTAGGAACATATTTTTTCAAAATTTCCAAAAACTAGTTCCGAGCATCAAATTGCTAATGGAAAGTGATTACCATACACTAATATGGAGAATAAAATAATTTTACCCCAACAAGTTGAAAATGAACTAGGTGATCTCAGTTTGCTCATTGGTGCACGAACGAACCACTGGTGAGGAGTAACAATCAAATAATCTACCTTTGGTGATATTTTGCGAAGCATGATACGTTATGACAGACTCTACTTCTTTCTCGAGCTTTATTTTCATGAGGAATAAGAATATGGCCAATGTTATAGAAACGAATTTCAGCAACAATTTGTGACATTTTGGTTTGATTAGCCACATTATAGAGTTTCCAAGCATTGACAATTATACTATCAAGAGCATTGTGAAACATGGGCCACCACCATGTTTTCCCCAACACTCTATATCTATAATTTGCAATACCATTGTCATGGAGGTCAACCCCTTCCATGGATCTATTGTATTCGGTGATTGCATGAGGCTGGGGTATATTGACTTCTTTTTTCTCTTATCCATCATATGTCGTTTCACTAGAGTTGCCACCTTTTGGAAGACCGGGATACATTTGAGGAGCCTCATGAAAACATAAACAAATAGCGCCGCAGGCGAAATTTTGTTTCCGTTCAAGGTTAACTACCTTTAAATTGAAAGTATGGACCGAGGGCACATATTATGTCTGTTTGAATTAATTCAAGAAAAAAAAATGGCTTGATGCCATAGTGCTTTGAAATTTGATACCTATACAAGTGAGTACATGATGAAATGTTTTCATTAAACTTAATCAAAAAACAAGTCACAAAAAAAAAGAAAAATCATGAAATTGAAACAAAATAACAATTCGTAAATAAACAAAATATCAATTCATGAATAAAAAA